>WSTK01000069.1:0-97441 GCA_019616945.1 Ceratobasidium sp. 414 | reverse complement strand
GTCTCAGTCTTGGTCGAGGTGAACTTGGCAGACTTGGCCGTCGAAGTAGTCTTGGGCTTGGAGGCAAGGTTTCCAGCGTCGACATCGGTGGGCTCGGGAGCAGCGCTCGAAGTGGAGCTAGCAGCGCAGCGCTTCTTGGACGAGACGGGGTCGGCCTTGCGCGGGCGAATGAAACGGTGGTGACGGGCCACCAGGTGTGCGTCGTGAGCCGAGCGCGAGCCAGAAGGAAGTGCAGCAACCGCAGCGAGCGAGGTCAAGCCCGCGAGAACAAGAGTCTTGAAATGCATTTCGGAAAAAAGGAGGGCTAGAAAAGAGTGCGAGTGAAGAAAGATCCTGCAATCAGAGTCGAAAATTCTAAGCGTCGTCGAGACGGAGAAAAGTCTTCGGGAGGGAGGGGAGGGGAGGGCGAGGGGAGGGAGGGAGAGTACCGAATGACCCGAGCCAGCGCAGCGGGTTATATACATTTTCGCTTGTCCCTTTGTCCCTTGCCAACCGGATGCTTTTTTTCATGTGGTCCGGACGAATAGAGTACTCGGCTGGCTATGCTTGGCGATTTCATCTACCCCACACGATCATCGTATGAAAGTCCCCAACATCGCCGTCTCCCTCGTCAGCACCGTCCCAGTACCGCTCTCCGTCGTCTGGCCTCGGGCAGGACCATCAGCAGGGACGCATTTAATCTACCCGCTCTTCACCCGTATTAGGATCACGCATTCTGAGCTTATATGAGCCGGATCGGTACCTCCTTGATCGCAATGTCACGGCAAAACCGGCGCGCCCCGGCCACTAGCCTAATCAGGGCTTTCTTCGCCGAGTCGACGCTGTCAAACGTACCCGCGTGGACGAGGTGGGCGGTGCCAGGTCTGTCAAGCTGTCGTTTTACATTCAGTTCCTGTCTAAAAATAACGTTCGATCTGCGTCATACTGTCGCTTAAAGTACTCTCGGCTCATTAGTACTGAGAGCGCCATTGTTGTTGTGAACAGATCGACAGAATTCTTCCCCGCAAGTTTTAAACCCGTCCGACCGCTCGCTCATTTCGCACTTGTACTGTGCGCCCATCAGGCGTTACGACCCGCCAGACGCACTTCGACCCCACATCCGCCTGTAATCCTGGTTGTTACTCGGCCAGTTTGATCCACTTCGACAACAATTGAATTTCAGCCACGGGCTACACGACCTCAAAACAATGGAATAACACGCAGTCCTCTGGCCCACCCGAGGCGGGTTTTGTTTTCGGATTTCCAGCCGCACGCCGGGGAACATTACCGGAGAAACCGAAGCCGGCCGCGTTTGATGATCAGGCCGGCGAAACTGCACAGCACCCCATGCCGAACGTACTTGGCGGCAACCTCGAAGCTGACACAATGATTTACAAATCATGCAAGACTGCTGCGTCGTTGCCTGCATAAAACCTGGAATCGGGAGGTTGATGGGTAGAATCAGCTAGCAAGCATCGCGGATTTTCTGCTGGGCAGTGTCCTCAACATGGTAATACTAATATTAGAAGCGATTTGAATCGCAGCAGTTGTTAGGAATTGTACCGAATCGAGCAAGATGCCTGTATTATGAGACAATGCGCCGCGTATATACACTCATAACAAGGATAGCGGTAACGAAAACTATCAGAGCGGATAACCAGATGAAATGAAGTTTTGTGCGTTTCAAACGGTCAATTCAACTACGCAAATCCTGCCAGTACTCTCTTACTAAACTAACCTCGCTTCTGCTCTCAAAACGCTCGTCAGATTCAACATGCAGTATCCGAATCGACATTTCGTAGTACAAACCTCGCTGGAGCGTTCCTGCTAAAGCGCCTCAAGAGCATCGTTTAGCCTTTTGCACGCCTGCACATCGGTCGCAAAGTTGTGCGACCAAGTTATCTCGCATTTCACGTTCGGCCAAAGCCCACGAATATACCTAGCCGCTCCTAAGTCTTCAAGAGTCTCAACCAAACGAAACCACGAACCTTGCTGCTCTATAAACGGCCGTATTGTCTGGAGCACGGCCTACCTCGTGGTATACTTGAGATCTAAAGTACGAGCGACTGCGAATGACGATCGGTTGTGGTGCATGTACTTCGTCGAAAGGCTCTGCAATTTCGATGAGTTTGACACTCCCCAGGACAAGTAGCTGGAGATCAGGAAGTAAGGATGCGATTAATCGCAAGTGTTCTGGCTTGAGGTCCTGCCCCTCCAGACGAAGCTCCTCGAGTTGAGGTACAGTAGTCAGAAGAGACGTCCACTGAGCCGCTGTACCGGGATTATCCACATGGGAGCCAGGATCGTCCTCGTTCTCTTCACCACTACTGTCAAAAATAATTTCACCGAGCTTCAAACGTTTCAAGGGCATGTACTTGAATGCGTCGATGACAGGTAAATTGACAACAAATTCGCCGTAGCTTCCACGAGAGCATATTGTGAGGTCTTGGATATGTGGGCTATTTTGCCCTAGGGATTTGATAACAAAGCTGGAACGCAGGTTCTCCTCGCTTCCATCGTAGCACTGGTCACAGTATATAATTTCAGCTGTGACGAGGCGACGAAAGAGAGAAGCAATCTCGCAAACACGAGCTACAACAGAGTCGCAAAGACCGTGCAAGGCAAGCCGCCTCAGGCAAGGAAATGAGTTATCAGGTATAGTGATCGAATCCTCGGTCGGTAGTGATGCACCTAACGACTTGATTGATAGACTTTCGAGGTGCGGAAGCTGGCCCAGTGCTTGAAAGATATTACTCTGCACTTCGGATACGACAAATGAGAAGGATCGGAGGTGTGTTAGGGTGGTAAGCTTGGTGTATACTGGATAGTCGTCGGCTCGACTGGTTCCATACTCGTCCGAGGGGAATAGACATAGCCTTTTCAGGCGAGGGCAGATACGAGATATCCAATCGATCAGGTCGGAACATGACTTTGCACCGATCCCCGAACCATTGGTGTTCCCGTTTTCGGTGTCTGCTGCTGCCATGACTAGCTCTAATAGTTTAGGGCTCAATAGCTGAAATATCCAGTCGATGCACTCCGACTGGGGAAGGTACAAGTCGCCGATCAGTAGGCGTTGCAGGTTCGGCAACACAGGCTGCAGTCCAGGGCTTGGCCATTGATCCGGGAATTTGACGTCTTGTAGCCTTTCCGTCCTGACCGTCTTCACAAGCGGTGCATGGATGTTGAAGCGTGTCAGGTCAATCGAGGGCGGGAAGTGGAGCGTCTGTGTAATAATAACTTGGTAGATGCCAGAAGAGGGTCGAATGCGAACTTACGTATTTATCCTCTGTATCGGGTGAGCTGGTATCTACAACGGCCGTTCCTGGGATGAGCACGAGAACTGATTCGAGGTCGGTTTCCTCCCAGACAGTCGGTAGGGCACAGGCATAAGTGTCGCGAGATAGGTAGAGCAAGTTGGTGCAATCTTTCTTATCCGAGAAACCACAGATCATGCGAACCAGCTCTGGTAATTGGAAAACACGTTGACTGGGGCCGAGGTCTCGAGAGCGCCAGGAGGTAGCCATGTTAGCCATTAGGATGAAAGGAAAGCTAGCCCAGAGCCCAACCAAAGGGTTGTGGTAGTGATATTATTCAGGATCGCGGTTGTTCGTGATGAGTCTGGAGGTTATATTTTCGTAGAGCACTAGTCACCGGGTAGTCAGTCTAAACCTTGTGTCGTGCCTCAGTAGGTTCGGGACGAAGAATCTGGGTGGAGGCGCCCGGCGGACTTGATCAAAGTAATTCCGAACAAGCAAAGGTAAACAAACGAATACAGAGCGCTTATGTAAGTTACACGGCAAGCGACTTCATTACCGGCCGGTTACTGGGACGAGCTCGGAGGAGAGACGGCAGAGGATGATACGTCACGAACCACCTATGGCGCCCTCGAGGCGAACGCATGAAGATGACGGTTAGCTGGACGTCGACCCAACATTTCGTACAATCCTGGCTGTTACTTTCCCATTCTGGCCATCGAGCCCCCCGATCGTGATAACAATGGAATTTCGGCCACGGGCTACACGACCTCAAAACCAGTAAACATACACTTGTTCTCTGGCCAACCCGAAGCGGGTTTCTTTTCCAGCCGCACAGCGGGGAACATTGTTGGGGAAACCTGAGCCGAGGCCGGTGAAACTGTACAGCACCCCATGCCGAATGAACTTAAGCTCGGATGGTCTCCGGATAGGCAGTAATTTTTATATGGAGAAGCGGCCCGAAACATCAGGCGAGGAAATTCGGTAACGTTGGCGAGCCGAGACAGCACCTGCTGTAGCCTACTACAGATTCCTGTGTCCAGTTTGGGTGAGAGCGTAGCCCAGTCGAGTCAAGGGCGATCCATGCTGCCTGAGACAAGCCAGAATATCCAAACGAGGTAAACTTGCTCTTCGTCGAAAATTTTAAGCCATGGCCATCCAGTAAGTAAAAGCCTCCGTTGACGAGTCCAACAAGTGAGCATAATGTGTAAAATCCTGTGCCTTTGCGACACTGTCATGTGAAGCGGGTAGCACCGAAGTCACGGACGGAGCCGAGGGCTAGCGCGGAAGACACTGCCACAGGATAAAGGCAGCCTTGCTTTGCGCCACCATACCCTCCGTCTTACCCGCGCTGGCTGGATTAACATAAACTATGCGGCCACTCGAGGCCGAGCTTCGCACTCAAGAATTCCCAGACGATTTCTACCCCGACCATTGGGGCACTTTTCCGATTCACGATATCTTTCCAATCGACAAACACCTCCGCCCACTCGATGTCGAATACTACCAAATCTGCTTGACTACTCCCAAATACCCCGATTATCCCATCCTCCTCGGGTTCGATGATTTTGCGCCTGTCTGGCCGGTCGACCCGGAAATGCCGGAGAAGGCGATCCAACGGCGAGACAAGTTTCGGGGTATGGCGGAGTTCCGAGCTCTTGTGCGCGTGCGGAAGGTGAAGCACTTGACGCCTGGAGGAGTGGAGCGGCTTAGGGACGCGGGGGCGGACGTGAGTGAGGCCGCTTGCCGAGAGGGGTGCCTCGTGGTTGCCGTAACTGGGAAGTTTAGGAACTTTCCTCTTTATTATCGTGAGTACTCGATCTCCGACCGTTTGTAGTACTAATCTCTATCTGCGATACAGCTGATCGAGGGCGGACTAGCGGTATTCTGTTCGTCCAGTATATCCACGAGTTCGACGCTGGCACGGCCCACAGCCAGCAACGAATGGCCGAACGCAATCTCTACCTCGCCTCGATTGATATGCGCACCTTTGCGCGGAGTATGTTGTATTTTGAGCGCATCAAGCTGCGCTGCTTTATGGTTGGCACACATAAGGAGAACCGGGAGTCGACGCCGGTCGATGAGCGCGATATCGACTGGTTCGTCCAAAAGGTACGTTTATTTTGGCTTTTCAGTCTCCTCGTTTGTTGACCCGTTGTTGCCCTAGTACATGGAGAAGTATCCGTTCGCGGCAACCGCGTTACGGAAGCCTCAAGAGTATCGTGGGGCGCGCAAACACACGTCCGAGGCCCGACACTGTTTCGTTTGCCACGCTGAATGGCTCTTGCATCATGCGGGCCTCACCAACGGTCCGGTGAGATTCTTACATTTGAAACTGGGCCTAGAGTGTGAGCTAACGCTCGTGTTCTCAAAGGACCGGGTCATCAACCGTAAGGTCTTGGAAAGGTGGGCTGCCGACGCCCCAGCCAAGCGCGAAGGGGCTGCGCGCGACGGTCGAGACGGGTGGGGGAAATGGGATTCGCAGTGGGATAAGGCGGACCTTTTGGCATCGGTAAGTGGTTAGCCCCACGTCTAAATTTTTAATCAATAGCCTCTCCCAGCACAAGAAGGAATATGCAAGGCTCAAATATTTTATCGCCCAGATTAGGCGGGAAAGAGAAGAGAAGGGGCAAAACGACTCGGGAAATGAGGGTGAAGACGAGAACGACGATATCGAGATGTTATCGAACCACTCGAACGACAAACGAGCGAATAGTGTAGTGACGCGCGGGGGGAAAGTCAAGGGCGGGAACTATGCGCATGCGTGGATCCATATAAGTGAGGTACACGATATGACGTGTTCCCCTTGGCTATTATTTATTCCTCCTGCTGCAGTCCGACGAAGACGATGCTGGTCCATGTGCCGACTCGGATGAGGACGATGCAATCCTGCTAGATGACGAGCGGAGCTCCAGCGCCAAACGGCGAAAGTCCAACTCGGGTGCGAGCCTACGGTCAGGTCGGTCGAGCCAAGGCACTGGCACGCTCACCCAACCTACGTCTTCCGCGACCGGGTGGGGATACCAGAGATCGAGCCCGTCGCTTGGGGGCTCGTTTAGGTCAAGTCAGTCTTTGGGCGGGCCTTCGAGCCAGCCGCGCGCGGGGCCGTCGCGGTTACCCGCAAAGGGCCCGTCAAGCAGCCGACGCGAGTCAAACTTGGCGAAACAAGTCGAATTTATTGTTCTTTCTTCGGACCACGACGAGCCAGTCCGTGACAAGTCGTCGTCGCCAGTTTTAGTAAGTTTTTGAGATTAGTGGACATTCAATCAAACTGACGCGGTATTACTATCTAGGATGTCCCAACAGATAGTGACCGCGAAGAGCATAGCCTTAACGCTCGAGGTGAAGGCTCATCTCGGTTACCCCCAGTGAAACCCGAATCCACCACCGGCAGCCAACTCAACCGTTCTGGGCGCCTCGCCTCGCAACCTACTCTATCCGACAGCGAGGAAGAGATCCCTGAGAGTGAAGTCGAGTCCGTCCCGAAGAGCAGCGACTCAGAGAGCAAGTACAAACGAGTCGCTCACCGGCCAACGTACACGCCCGAACAACTCAAACAGCGCAGGCTGAAAGAGCTAAACACCCAGATAATAAAATTCGCACCTGTGAGTCTCGCATTTTCGACAGCATTCTTGGGTGAATTTGTGACAATTAAAATTTATCTAATAGGTCGTGTTCTACGCTCTTGACATGCCCAACAGCTGGGCGCCGTGGCACTGCGAGTGCCCGCCGATGACCATGCCCTTTCGCTCTCATCAAAGTCTCGCCATCAAACACAAGTGCAGGTATCCTATCGACTTGCGAAAGCCGTCCGAGGACGTCATCCGCTTGCTGACCAACTCGCCCGAAGCGACGGACGCGGAACTTTTGAAACATCTACTCGCGAAACCGAGTCCGCTCATCCGACCTTGGGATGACTTGCCCGCCCAGATCCTGAAGCGGTGCGTGGAGCTCCACTGGGGGGAGCACTACGCTGCCTGGGGCGTCAAGAAAGTGTTTGTCCGGGTGCGTGTGGTTTTTCTTGCATCGTCTGAACGAGGGAACTAAAGTGTGGGCTTTTTATCGGTTGTAGGGAGAGGACCTCAGGTTACTTGCGCATTTTGAATATGTTGACGATTGAGTGGGTATATGCGCGCCTAGATGTTGGGGGGATGTATATTGTGTTTAATGTATATTGATTTTCGGACATCACTTGCCAAGTCGCAATGTATTGGCTCGGTTTTGGACCAACATGCGCGAGCTATTTGCGCTAACATCCAATGATACGCTTATACACTCGGATGGCGCAGGTATGCGGGGTTGGTTTATCTAACCATATCTAAATATCTATCTAATCTAAATATATCTAAATAAAATGCAAGAACGGATTCTTAGTCAGCAGGGACAAACAGGGTCCATATAAAAATTAGCGCCAGGCTCTTAAAGAACTGGCGCCCGGGGCAAAGCCCCGGGCTCCATGTTTTGAACTACGCAACCCCCCTCCCCGGAGGTACGACGGGGCGGGGCCAAAGTTCATACAATACAACATCAGAACACCAACAACAAAGATGACAAATCCAAAGACAAAAGCGGCAGTCATTACTTCCATCTCGGTCATCCGACAACTACGATAAACACATTTCAGCATCCCAACGAAATACACAATGATACATTTTTGCCCAAGTAATCGAAACATCACAAATCAAAACGTGTTAACAGTTATCGGAAAAGAGAGAGCGTCCGAATGGTATAGGTCTTCATGGAATGACATGCTTATAATTTACGTCTCCTTGCCTGCAAGTCCATCGGCTGTCTAAAATTCTTCTTCCTCTTTCACCCCCACCGCGTTCGTACTCCACAACATCCCGGGTAGCCGACCCCCACCACCGCCAACCCACGCATCCAGACTCGGTCTTGGTCGGAAACTCTGCCGACGTGCAGCCAGGACCTCGGCAACAGGTTTAGGGATTGACGTCTGGTCCGCGCCGTTTGTCGCTGGTTGGGATTCATCTCGAGCGGGCCCTCGCCTCGGCCGACCCAGGCCTAGACCCATAATGACGAAATCATTCGAGGTCTTGGTCGGGGATTTGGGTAGAGGTATCGCCGTAGCCCGCTTCGTCCCCGTCGCACCGGCGCGCACCGAGTCTACTCCCCGAACATTCTTCGAAGTGCACAGCGGTGTCGCCTTGGCCTTGTCACTCACACCCGACACGACGCGTGGTTTCTCCGATACGACTCGTGGTCTCTCGCCCGACACGGTCCGCTGTTTCTTTGGCGGCGGGTCTTGGCTCAGAGACCGTGTTTGTGCTTGTCGGGACGGCGCACGCTGCTGGACCTGCGCAGGGGCTTGGGTAGGCGTAACGGCTCGGCCGCGCTATAAACAGAAATGTTAGGATGCGGAAAGACTGGGCCACAAGTGCGTGTCTCACCTTGCGATTCTCCTTGTTGATCTGCTCGGCCTCGATCACCTCTCGTATGGTGTCCAAAAACCTAACTCCCTCAACTGTAAACGGCCGCCCCCTCTCTTCCTCCCACGCCGCAAGCTCCCTCAAAAGTTCCTGCTCCAGCTACGCAAAAAACTTCATTAGCCTCCATCTCCCCAACCTTCAACGCATGAACCCACCTTGGGCTTCTCCCTCTGCACCCTTTTCCGCATCTTCTCCTCTCTCAATAGCCTGCCTGGATCCCCCCTCACACCTCGGCCCGTCAACCGACTCTGATCCGCAGTGGCAGCAGCGAGTGCGCGCTGCTCACCGACGATGGCTTCCCATTTCTGGGCCTTGGCCAGGAGGGCGTGTTTGGACGCGAGCTCAGAGCGGAGACGGGCCGCTTCGTCTTCGTGCCGGGTGAGAAGATCTTCCGACGGTTCGTCTGCAGGAATAAAACATGAGTACAAGGGGAGGAGAGGAATTGAGGCACACTGACCATCCCAGAAACACGCAAACTCGGCTCGCTCATCATCGCTCATCATTAATGCATCCCAGAGCTGCGTGAGCTCACTCCGGACGTGTGCGATAAAGGTGACCATCTGTTGACTCTTTAGCGCTTTGGTTCGTGCCAGCTCGGTCTCGTACTGGACAACAACAATCAGTTTCTAGATGAAAAGCAGAGCATGCACGATACTCACAGCCAGCACGGAATTTTCAGAGCACCCCTGGTACTTGTCTATAAATTCTTCTACCTCCTCGGGAGAAATGCCAAGCCTGGTCCACAGCGGGGCGAGTTGATTGTACATCTCTTGGATCCTTTGCTCACGAGATGATTGTTCAGCTTCAAGCTATCCACATGCAACGATTCAACCAACGTCCACTCGACAATCAGGATCGTACTTACTGCGGAAACCAGCTCCGTCGCCCAAGCAATGATCGACACCTTGGGCACTACACCTTCAACGGCCCTCATCGCCGCCTTCATACCATCATCCTCACCATTCTCACCCACCACCTCTCCATTCGCCTCCATCTCCGCCTCTGCCTCTCCAAGACCCTTCAAAAACTTGACAAACACCTGATCGCCCTCGTCCCCATTTTCCCATCCATCTTCCTCGCACGGCAGAGCCATCCCCATCTCGAGCATGAGCCATGATGCGTGCAGGAGCGTGCGCGCGAGCTGGGATCGCCGTCCAGAGAGCGCCTGTTTCGCGCGTTGGAGTTCACGGTCGAGCCGGGCAAAGTGCGCGGGAGAAACATCTACAGGGGGCATATCGGGTTTGGGGAGAGGTAGGGGGATAGGCAGTGTTGAGCCCGAGGGGGCGGGTGGTGAATCGGCGGGGGAGGTGGATCTAGGGAGGACTGAGGATGTTGACGCAGAGGGTACGGGTCCAAGCGCCGAGAGTGTAAGGTCAGGATGGCGAAAGGAGCTGACAGATAGGAGAGACGATCGAGTGGAGATGGCCCCTGTAGAGGTCGAAGCGACTGGTTGGTCTATATTTTCGGATAGCGATGGGAGCAGGCCGGGTGGGAAGAAGTCATGCCCAACCGCTTCAGCCAATGTTCGTAACCGCGCATGGAGCGTTGATAATTGTTCTAATTTCGTTGCGTGGACTCGACTGATGAGTTGGAAGTTTTTCTGGAGGAGCTCGTATCGCTTTGGATAGTTCTATGCAGTCTAGATTAGCTACTGGTACAATAATGGGACATTCCACCAACCTGCTCCTTCGCGAGCTCCGCAATCGGTTTAATCCCCTTGATGGTCCCAGTGATCGTCGGACCCCCCACGGCCGTCGCATACTGCTTGCACTTTCTCTCCACCTCCTCACACCGCTCCGCCCACGCCGCCACGTCCTTTCGTCTTCGCTCGACCCGAGCTTCAACAGCATCGGCCAAGACCGTCCTCAGCTCCTCGAGCTCCGTCGCCAACGCCGTCGGCGGAAGTCCTAGTTGGGCATGCAGTTGGGGTAAAAGAGCGGTGTGGAATGCCAAATGTTCGTGCAGAGATGCAAGGAGCGTCTCGGCGGTTAAGCTCATGGTCGTCGTCAATCGGATGTCCAACAACCCACGTGACAACGCGCTATCACATGATCGCGTTTGGAATCAAGCACCGCCACTGCGCTGGTGCCTCAATGACTGGAACGGCAACTCACCCGTGATTGATCACTTGCATATATGATTTCGCCAAGAGCTGTGTAACAATGTAGTGCGGCATACACGCCAGCGCATATTTACCATCAAGAAGCGTCAGACTTTGGCCATCGATATTGTCCATCCGGGCTCAGTCCGGATTACCAATCACCCGCCCACCTCGGGGTTCCGTCAGAGCCTCCCTACACAGCTCTCGGTGTTTTTTCGCCCTGCTCTTGCCCTGTATTATCCGGCCATAAAAGGGTTAAAAATGCCGCCGTGCTGCTCACTACCACCTAGTCTCCCACCTATTTTTACTAGATACACTCTACCATGGACACTAAACCAAGCCAGGTAACGACTCAGCCCGAACCCACTGTGGAAATGACTCCGGGTAAGAAACTGCTAGTATGATGATGGTTGGTAGCAAAACTTAAATCCGCGTACTAGCCGTTGACCCGAACGCCAAGCACACAGCAACTGACCAAAACGCTGATCAAAATACCGACGAGGAAGCCCCCAAAGTAAGTTACCTCTATGTACCAGGTGTAGGCTGGACTAACCGTGGCCCTTGGTTGACCGTAGAAGAAAATAGGGTGCTGCACCTACACTGTCCCTACACAAGCCTGCGATGGTCTTTGCACAATGTTGTGCGGTGCCGTCCTCTGCATATGCGGAGCAGCCAGTTGTTGACCCGAGCGTTGAACAGAATTTGGATGTACAAAATGTAATGAACCTCCATGGTTTAAAGTTGAATAATGTAGATATATGCACACAAAGGTCCATGTATTTTCATCCACGTCCCTTCGTAGACCTCAATAGCTCGAGAGCTTCGTTTAGGCTGGCCATCTTCTCATCTCTTTGACATAGCCGCGACATTCCAAATTTTTCGCATATCGCATTAGGCTATAAACTATAGATATGCCTAGTTGGATGCATGAGTCTCTTAACTCCTTAACAAGGCGGGTCACGAACCTGGCTCCTTTGGAAATGGTATCGTCAGATATGCACGGAACTGTTCGGTTTGGAAATGACCACCAGCTACGAATGGTGATCGGTTGAGTGGCATTCACCTGGCCGGTTGGATCCTTCACTTTATCAAAGTCGAAATATTCTAGGACCAGTAATCGAAGATGGGGTAAATGGCGTGCAAACCATCCAAGGTGTTCCGGCCAGACCTCTTGTTCTCTAAGATGAAGTTCCTCGAGATGCGGCACCGCCGTGAGAAAGGATACCCATAGACCAGCGACATTTCCCCTGCCGTAACCCCTATCATCCATGGTGGGTCCTTCTCCGGTGGGGTCGAAAACAATTTTGCTAAGTCTCAGGCTTTTCAAGTGTATACCCGTGAGCCCGTTGATGACGCGCGGAGAGACCACAAAGGTGCCGTAGTTTGCTCGAGTGTATACGGCAAGGCCGTGGAGAAGCGGGCTATTCTGGCCCAGGCACTCAACAACCGCAATTGAACGGTCGTTGTCATCGTCATGCCGTCTACGCACGCCACCGCCGAATATAATCTCAGCCTTGAGGAGACGGGGAAAGAGCGAGGCGATCTTGCAAATACGATACACAACAGACCCAGGACACCCGTGCAAGGCTAGGCGTTGCAAGCAAGGGAAGGAGCTATCAGGCACAATTATTGAAGATTCGCTTGGCACAGACACATCTGACCAGCTGAGCAAGAGACTTTTGAGATAAGGGAGTCGAGCCAGGGCCTGAAAGGTGCTTTCGTATTCTTGGTACACAACGATCGAGATATATTGGAGCCACCACAAGTCGGCAAGCTTGCCGCCCAGTGGGCCGTAGCCATTTCGAATCATTCTGGTACGCAACTCCGGAAGGAGGTCAAGAGTCTTCAGATGAGGACAAACGAGACATATCCGATTGAGCCAGTCCAGGTAGGTCTTTAGATCTAAGCGGCGGGTGTCTCCACATTTGCCTGCAAGGCCGTCATCGCTCCCAGTATGCGACGTCACGATTCTAAGCTCAAGTAGAGCAGGATTCAAACAACTAAACCACCATTCAGCATAGTCCTGCAAAGTGTCGATGATCAAGCGCTGTAGGTTCGGAAGGAGGGGTTTTTGATCGGTATGCAATCCGGGACCTGGCCATTCGTCTGGAAATTTGACGTCGTGCAATTCTTGTACTCTAACTGTCTTCACCAATGGCGAGTGGATATCGAACCGTGTCAGGTCAATCGTGGAGGTGAAGTCGAGGACCTGTAGCCAAGTCGGTAGATGCCTGGTGTTTACTTAGATGAGAACTTACGTTCTCGTATACCAGGGGGGTTGACTGGACTCTGGTGATTCTTGCCCCTGGAATAAGAAAAAGAACCGACTTCATGTCGGCCTCCTCCCATGCAATCGGCAATACGGCGGCGTATGTGTCATGAGAAAGGTAGAGCAGGTTGATGTAGTGCTTTTTGTCCAAGAAACTGCAGATAATATGAACTAGCTCGTGTATCCACAAAACGCGATGGAACGAGCCAAGGTCTCGACAGGAGACCGATGTGACCATCAGAGTCGCCGGCAAGGATGGGCGGCTTGTGATTGAACAATGATACCCAACACAGTAATGGACGATGAATAAACCAACTCAAGCTTAGATATTTTCCCTAGATTGGCGGGATAACTGAGGGCTGTATGAAATTTCGATGGGCAGATTGCAGCTAGAGATTGGGCGGTTAGTAGATGCCCCCTTTTCTTGGGAGAGATGGTTGACTGGACCAGGCGGACTTGGGACCACGTGTCCCGAATTTCAAACCCACCCGGAAACGACTTTGCATATATATAACCAATCGAGGCTTCGAACATATACACACAGGACGTTGTATATGGTTATCGCCCACGTTCGATTGGCCCGCATACACTCACATGATATGGTTTCTAGTCTCCGGTGAACCCTGCCCAAATTAATATGTGAAGAGTGGCACCAAAAATATCCGAGGTCCAATAATTTCTTGATTTGAGCATCTTACAAACACTAAGCGCATGCATTCGGTCGGCGTTTCGTAGAAAAAGCATGAGATTTCACAAGTCGGAATGCGATTGGGATACGTAGTAAGGCAAAGGAAACAGTTCAAATATTTTGTTTCCCCCTCTTACCAGGTCATCGGGGCACGAGGGGGGACGACGGATGTCAACTACCACATCTTTGACCCCCAGGCTCTAGCCCAGAATCCATTGGTTCCGGGCAGTTTTCGCACTGCAGCCAGTAAGAGGTCTTTCAGAGCTTGGCGAACAAAAATCGAGCCCGGGCCATTTTCCAATAGATTATCAGACAAACAGATAAGATAAACTACATGCGGAGCAAGCACCCACCAATAACCAATTATATCTCACATTTACCCAATTTTGGTATGCTCACCTCCACAAATGTATTGCGCAGAGGAGAGGTAAGTCACTAGCTGACCGAGCAGGACCTCACACGATTAGTGAGAACCAAAGGAATTGCCCGGCCAGCAGAAGTATATATTCAGCTCTCTTTTCATCTAGCCCAAGGCATTATCAGCATCTTCTCCCAAATGTCTTCAGCCCCGTCCAAACTCTTCACACCCCTCCAAATCGGAGACATTTCTCTCGCACATCGTATCGTCATGGCTCCCATGACGCGCATGAAGGCCAACAATGACTTTGTGCTCGAAGATGTCACTGTCCAGTACTACGCTCAACGCTCTATCGTTCCCGGGACATTGATCATCTCCGAAGCTGCTATTATCGCTGCTGAGGGCATGGCGTTTCCGAATCTCCCTGGTATTTACAATAAAGCGCAGATTGCTGCTTGGAGAAAGGCGCGTAGTCCTGTGATCGTTTACACGCTCAAATGTTTACACTCCCGAACCGAACAGGTAGCAGATGCTGTCCATACCAACGAGTCTTATATCTACTTGCAAATCACCGCTGCTGGGAGGGTGGCCTACCCCGAGTTACTCCATTCTCAAGGGTTTCCTTACGTGTCTTCCTCCCCAGTCCAGTTGAAATCTCGTCCTGAAGTTCCAGCCGAAATGACCGAGCTCGACATTGAACGCTACATAAAGCATTATGCTCAAGCTGCTCGCAATGTTGTTCAAGAGGCTGGACTCGACGGTGTCGAAATACACGCTTGCAAGTAGGTTCTGTTCACCACCTTTCAAGCTACGCACTGACTCGTAACTAGTGGTGGATTGGTGGATCAGTTCATCCAAGACGTAGTCAACAAACGCACGGACAAATATGGAAGTTCTGTAGAGAAACGCTCGCGCTTTGCGCTAGATGTCGTTGAAGCTGTTTCCAAGGCAGTAGGCGAGAAACGAGTTGGAATTCGATTCTCCCCTTGAACTAAAGGTCAAGGCAAGTGACATGCTCCCGTTTACGATCGTAAAGGGTGTTGAAATGTTGATTGTATGCAGGCATGGGGATGCGCAACCCAATTCCAATGTACTCCTATATAATCTCGGAGCTAGTTAAACGTCACCCCGACATAGCATATATCCATATGATAGAGCCTGGAATAGAGTCCGTCACTGAGGGTAAGCCGCAGGAGCTAGACGAAGGGGTCGTGGTGTGTTGCTTCACCAGTTTCTACGCTTGGTGATCTTTAACTGATGAGCATACCAAGGCATCGAACGACTTCGCGTACAACCTGTGGTCGCCTCGTACGTATATGACGGGCGGGGGCTATACTCCAGGAAATGCCGTCCAGACTGCGGAGCGTCTCGGAAATACCGCTATTGCGATTGGTCGATTATTTATCTCCAACGTAAGTGACAAGCGGCGAAGCTTTGCATCCAGTAGCATTAAGCAATCAGTTTCAGCCTGATTTACCCCGCCGGATATGCGTTGGTGGCGAACTCACTGTCTCGGATCCCACGACTCATTATACCACGCTTGGTCCAGTAGCAACTAAGGGATACATCGACTATCCTTTGGAGTCGTGAGGACATTCTTTGTGACTGCGTCTCGGCTGTGCGTATAGAAGGCCAGCTAACCGAGGTCTCGGGATACGTGTTTTTCTTTATTGAAACCGGCTACAGTACGGCTATAAATGGCTCTTGTTTTTGGTGAGATAGATGGGAACTGTTGTTCGGTGGTTTCGTGACGGTGCAAAACATTCAAGTCAGTACTAGTAGGCTGTATTGCGAACAGGCGGGTGCTGTGGTATTTAAAGTGTGATCCTAGTGTATCGCTTCCTTGGAACAAGCTTCAGTGCAGCAACAGCTCAAGGTCACTTGTGCATTCCTTATCTGGCAGCCGCTTGAGCCGTAGCCAAGCTTCCAAGCCGGCGCTAATAACTGCTTACGAAAGCCGATTTCTTGGCGCCCCATGTGAACGAAGGAAGTGATCTTGGCCCAACCTTGGCCACAACAACCAGTTTCGCTACTTGGCTCCGGAGGGATGGCTACCATTTGGATTTCCTCGGCACACGTCTACGCTATAGACATCTGGACCTCCCATGCTCCACGTCTCCACTGCCCTTCTACCCACCGACGACCACGGTCGCCATGACTCGGTTCATTGCTCTTCTCGCTCTTTACGCACTTGCAATCTGGCCTGTCGCTTCTGGCCAGAATCCACCAAATTACGCCAACTCGACGGTGCCATACACGACTCCGTCGAGTCCAAAGTATAACTACGCCGAGGTGCTTCACAAAGTACGTGAACTGGCGATCTCAGATTATATGAATGGCTAACACTATTGCAGAGTTTACTTTTCTACCATGCTCAACGCTCCGGGGACCTCGGACCGAATCGTCGTTTAGCGTGGAGAGGCAATTCGTGCATGAATTGCGTTGGTCTTTATGGTGAAGATCTAAGAGGCGGTTACTACGAGGCTGCAAACACCATGGTGAGTGCCCTTTGATCGATGGCATCATATACTTGTTGATTTACGCCTAATACAGAAATGGGGGTTGCCACTGGCATGGACAATCACTCAACTCGCGTTCAACATTCACGCCTTTCCTGACGGCTTCAAGGCCGTTAACGAGGTCGGGGGCACCTACTTATAAACGAAACGTTGCTCTAACCCCCTCCGTAGCTGGAAGAAGCGATGGGCGGCGTCAAGGTGGGATCTCTGAGTAGTTTTTAAATGATGGAATGGTGAATTATGTCCATTTAGTGGGGAGCAGACTACATAGTGAACTGCATTGCTAGCCAGGACCAGTTTGTCGGGCAGGTGCGTCATTCGTTGCACCGAGTAATAAGTCATTGAAAAAATAACAATAAACCAGCTTGGCGTCTCTGCAATAGGCGAGACCGATGTCGATTTCGGATACTTTGGGCCCGTAAGTCTTGATCGTACCTGATTTACCAAAGCTATGCCCACTTCCTGCGTAGCCTGAGGAGTACGATCTATGGGTCCCTCTCAGGCTTACTCACCTCCACGGGATCGTGTACATAAACTCGACCAACCCCTCATCTGAAATCCTCGGAGAGTCCGCAGCCGCGCTGGCCGCTACTGCCATCATCTTCAAAGAAAAAGACCAGGAATATTCTACCAAGCTCTTGGGTCACGCCGTAGATCTATATACACGTGCGACGACGTATCAAGGCTCACACATGCAAAGTACGCATCCGAACCTCCAGACTGCCAAAGAGTGGTATCCTAGTTCTATTTATACTGACGAGTTGGCCTGGGCTGCGGCGTGGATTTACGTTGGAACTGGAGATGAGACGTATCGTGCGGGAGCTGATGGGTGGATACAGGCGTCTTCGAGTCATGATAAAGAAGTAAATGGTTCTATAATATTTCTTGCCTTGTCGGTTGACTGATCTAGATTTTCAGTACTCTTGGGACGAGAAGCTACCAGGTGTCTATGCACTATTGTTCATGCACACCAAGAATGTCTCGTACGAGCGTGGACTCGACGGATATATGCAAAATTACTTCCCAGGTGGATTTATGAAGCAAACCGCGAAAGGACTGTCGTTTTACTACAGCTGGGGATCTCTTCGGTACGTCCGACCCCAAAACCGCCATTCAACGTCTCCTCATCCCCACATAGCTATGCGTCAAACACCAGTTTCTTGATGATGCTCTATGCCAAGCTCAAATCTTGGACCAACGCGACACAAGCCATCTCATTTTCTGCTCAGCAAATCAACTATATGCTTGGCGACGCCGGCCGCTCGTGGGTCGTTGGCTTTGGCGAAGGTTCGCCAGTCCGTCCGTATCACAAGTCGTCGTACAATTCGTTTATCGATTATCCGTTGAGGGGTGAGGATAATAGTGTTCAGGGGAATGATTTTTTGAACTCGATGACTGTGAATCGGTTCATTCTTTATGGTGAGGTTTAATTTGGGGGTTAAATGGCGTGTCTCGATTGAGTGTTTTGCGTCGTGCAGGCACGCTCGAGGGTGGTCCCTCATGGGAGGACACATACAAAGACGACCGGAGCGCGTACGAATATACAGATAAGTGGTGCTTTTTGGTCGATACGCCAGTGTGCTTACCTTGACTGCACAGGTGACGCAAGACTACAACGCTGCATTCACTGGCCTGAATGCTGCGATGATCGAGTATTACAAAAGCACGGGGAACAACTTTGAGTCATTCTCCGACTGCGGCCTCGACCTTGGTTGGTCTCACCCCAACGCGACCAGTCCTCCGAGCTGGCCCGAGAATGACTGTTATCATACGTGTGCGACCAACTGTGCGAATCCGACTCCCAACACTACAAATCCGGGCAATGGTGGTTCGGCTGGGCCTGGGAACGGCGGCTCGGGTGAGAAATAGTGGTTCTACGGGTGCCGCGGTTAGGATTAGGCTCTCGGTTGGGGTTTCAGTGGTTGCTGTGATTGGTGGGTTATTTGCTTCTTTCTTGTTCTGATTTATTAGGACATTGGGAATGGACTATATTTATGTCGGATTCTTATTGAAGATGGTGCTCGTTAGCCACAAACAGGGCTTGGTAGTCATGTATTTTTGCGATTATTTATGTTTGGCGAGGAAAAAGCCAGTTACGTGAACACTTCGACCAATGCACGTGATCAGCGACCTCAGCAGCTTCCCGCAAACGAGTCGTTCTGGTAAAATCATTCACCGAGTTCTGTTTAAGGCTGTAAAGCAAAGATGACGACGAATGTAGGTGACTATGAGAAGGCCACAAGATATCTTCACTGAATTTTATGCTACAGCCACACCGTCTACTTACCCCGAATTCGCACCAGTTTTCCCCACCAGCAGGAGTGAACCTCATCGTCAAATCCGCTCTGGAAGATTGGAAATCCGCTCGTAGACTCCTATCCAGCGCGATACAATCCTACCTAGCCACTTGTGCCACCTTGCGCATCTCTTGTGCCATGCCTTTGCACCAGCCTGCGGAACGATCTATAGTTGAAGAGGCATTGGTCACAGTCGATTCTGAACTTGAATCACTAGCTTCGGAAGAACAGGCGCTATATGGCGCGCGTATGTCGCTCGGAACGATGAGGAATCACTCAGCAACACTTGCTCGCGTCAACACACTCCCACCCGAGATCCTGGCTAGAATCTTCATGTCATTGAGAACGTACTGCATACGCGATCGCAACGCTGGACCGGGCGGTTTCGCTGACGTTTGCGTCTATTGGCGACGGGTCGCAATGGATGTGGCAGACTTGTGGACGCATATCGATCTCAATCCGAACACCCCAAACAGCCTACCCAAGCTGTTACTCGAACGATCCAGAGATGCGCCGATACACGTACACATATTTGAACCATTAGAGGGAGCTGGAGAAGGACCTTACGGGAACACACCCCAATACGGCGCTGAGGAAATAATGACGGTGCTCAGCCCCCATTTACACCGTGTACGCTCCTTCGAGGTAGAATCTGGTAGCCAACACAAATATTTCGTCCTTGCTGCACTGGAAGTGTGGCTATGCCATGGCAACTTCGGTTCGCTCAGATCCCTGGTAATACACAGACCAAACTCCTGGCACTTTCTGTATCTTCCACTACACGAAACATCAAAAGACTTGGAAGAAAGGCTACCAGCTCTCAACATGCTCCACTTGGATAATGTTATATTCGACTGGAACAATAGCATATTCCGCGGCCTTGTTGACCTTCGCCTTAGCCTTTCTTCTGGTGTTTCCATAACCATGCCTCAGCTCGCCAACCTCCTGTCCACAAGCCCAGCTCTTGCCACACTGAAGTTAGGCCTTGTGAAGGTCGATAATACGGAGGACTGGACCCAACCTGCTTCCATCGTAATGGAAAAGTTGAAGGTTCTAAACCTGGTTGAGATGGACCCGGAAGATGCAATGTTACTGTTGTCTTTGATCACGCTAACTAGTCCTCTTGTGGGACTCAGCATGCAATTCTCGACCCACAACACGTCGGACAGCCGGCTGGCCGATTCCTTGACCCGCTCAAGGATAACTACGTTATGCTGCCTCAATGATGGCAGTCTACTTGCATCCTGGAAGCCTTTGAAGTGCCTTCCCTATCTCTGTATTCTGGTGTTACACCACTATGATATGGTTGATATACCGGAGGACGAGATAAACCCACCGCCCTCTCAGTCACTATCACTACCCCACCTCCCTAGCGTCATCCTCCTGCGGTGCAGAGTCAGTCTTGGTCGTTTGAACAATTTTGTTGCCGAGTACAATATCCAAGAGCTTCGCCTGGAGGAGTGCGAAGTCGCTACCGCTCCACGTCCCAGCCAGGGCGTCCAAGCTATCCAAACTTCGTTGTTCGAGGCGTACCCTGACCTGCAGTGCTCGGTTTCGGACATCGACTCTACTAGGCTATTGGCTTGTCGTACTATGTTTGATCTTTGAGGTCAGCCGTAGCTTGTTGCCACCAAACTTGTTCCCCCTTCTCTACGTTTCCAACGTGTATGATTGGGCAGCAAGGACCAGGTGGGCCCTATGGGATAGTCGGCGCGAGGCGCAGTAGATTTCTGGGTCCTCGTCTCCTCCCCTCTGCCCTTTGTATGGTCTACATAAGCCTCGGGCTTCACAGACGTATAAACATGACTCAAAAAAAAAACGTGTATGATTTAACCCATGAAATTCCATGTGTGTGTTTAGATTGTTCTAGTATTAAAGAAACAGACATTGCAGTGTTTTCCGGGGGTTGCACCCCACGAAACCTCACGCATGACGCTTCCCCACGGTTCTCTGCAAGCGAACGCGCCACCCCTTTAATAAATGGGGTCCTAACCTCCGGCAACCAGTTATGGCCAAATGTGCGTCGTATGCTCAGTAAATCCGAGAAACATATAGTGAAATAGTCGGTGAAGTAGTGGGGCGCAAGGTCCGCTGCCAAGGGACTGTGCAGGACCGACTCCCAGCCCCTGCATCCCTGATCATGACGTCACGAGGTCATCACAGGTACGGCGCTCCTAATAACCTTCCTACCACAATTATTCGGGGAACGGCGACAACTGCTATGGAGAGCCAGCACTCAAATACTGCAACCACGTCGAGCTCAACCACTGTTCGTATCACGAAGACAGCTCAGGAGGCAATTGTCGAAACATTTAAATATCTCAAGTAGGCCCCAATGTTGCATGTATCACATTTGTTAGTTGAAGTGACTTTACTCTAGTGAGGCAGAAATAAACCGTGGTGCATACTCCGTCTTGCGACATACTCGGCCGTTCGTTCTATACCAAGGCGCAAACACTATCGTTCCGGTTTCTGTCTTTGGGCCACGGCCGCTTCCGAAGGATAGGAAGGTGTTTTTGCAGCAGCGAGGATATCGAACGGGTCTTTTGTAAGCTCCCAGTGTTATTCATGTAGCCTGGCGTTAACAAATATCCCCAGAGGATGGAAGTTTGGTGGGCTCCTTGGCGGCTCAAAACTGCCTGGCGTCGACGTGACGCCAGCTTCGTCTGAGAACTGGAACAGGCCTATAACCTTGGGCTCGAAACAACAAACTCAACTCGACAAAGACATACAACGACTCTTTGATCCGCCCCGCACCCCACATCAGCCTGGTGCTTCCCCGTCCAAACTCCTCGAAACCCTGCTCGTGCACATCCCTGTGCGCTCAGGCGACGGATACTTCCGTCTCCGCGTCACCTCCGCAAACGGTAAAAATACTATTGCCGAAAGCCCTGCATTCCGGGTTGGTAGTCTGGCATGGTCGAGCGCGCATCCTCAAGGTGCTACTCCGCTCGGACTTATCCCGGAGCTGGGTGCGAGATCCGCCTTTCTGGCAGGAAAGACGGCGGCGTGGGCAGGATTTTATGCTGCGTTCCCGTTTTTGAAGATCGGTGGGTATGTTCCGGGGTTAGGGACATGGAGTCGACGGGCGATTGAGTGGGCTTATGTCGCGGCGGGTGGAAACACGAGGAAGCAGGAGTTAGATGAGAGGTTCAGGGTGAGCGAGACGTGGCGCAGGGCTAATGATAGGTGAGGAAGGTTTGAATCCCCTTAACGTATCGCTTATAACGGGTGTTCACAGAATGTACAAGGAGGTGCCGTTTGGGGCTGCTGGTATTCGCACCGCTGCGGACCTTGTTGCGGACGATGAAGCGGGGCCTGGAGGGGTGGCATATGATCGCTCAAGTATATGACTTGGGTACGAGACTGTGTATGCTGGTACCGTTAATCTGAATGTCTACACATTTAGTATTTAATTTGGGAAAGGTACTGTTTTCGGCATCGATCAAATGCAAGTCGCGTTTGATATGACGTCACGCGTCTGGGGATAAAGTTATAAACGTTGTGGGTCACATGACCATCAGCTACCTCTTTCCCGACGTCGTTCAGCGCACAAAACATGCGTTTCTAACGATGAGCATATGAAGCTTGAAGTTGTGAACTTACACTCCGTTCTCTCTTGGTTATAATGTCCGCCCTGCTCTCTCTCATCGTCGGTTTGTTTGTTGTGATCCCCACTGTCCTTGCTACTTCTGGTTGCGTGAGTATTTACGAGCACTAGACCGGTGTTATTGTGTTGAAAGTTCTGCAGTGCGACCAACTTCGAGCCGCAACTTCTGGAGACAAAGTCCTTGGCCGTTTCTTTAGGTATCCGATCGAAAACTTAGCCTACTGATGTGAGCCCCTAGTTTCTGCATTCCCCTGACAATCGGTGCGGAGCTCATACTCTAATAATATGCATTTAGCTTCAACATGTGAACTTGCTCCCAAATGCATCTACTCCAACTTCCACGTCTAATGTCTCCGTCACCGTGAAAATCCTTGCCGCCAACAACTGTGAATTCGCAGTTCGAGGGGGTGGTCATACCGCCAACCCAGGCTGGGCCGGGACATCCAACGACGTTCTCATTTCCCTCTCTCACCTGAAAACAACTCAGTTTAGCGAGGATAACTCTTCAGTGTTTGTTAGAGCAGGCAACCGGTAGGGCGATTTGTACACCGAGACTGGGAAACACGATGTCACAGTTGCAGGCGGGAGAATCTCCCCAGTCGGAGTGAGCGGGTTCTTGTTGGGAGAGGGGCTGTCGTATTTGATGCATGGGAAGGGATTTGCGGCGGATAGCGTACTATCGTATGAGGCAAGCGGACCAAGGTTATATTTGCTACAACACACCAATTTAATCCCGTCCATTTTCCTCTTTAGATTGTCCTCGCAAACGGTACAATTGCCAATCCATCTTCTACCTCATTCCCCGATCTCTTCAAAGCACTCAAAGGCGGGACCGGCAACTTTGGCATTGTCACCCGATTCCAACTTCGGGCTTACCCCGTCAACAAGGTCTACGCCGGAAACCTTTATTACGCACCAGCTCAATACGATGCTCTATTCCCAGCTATCGAAACCTACGCCCGCGATGGGACCGAGTCTGCGCCCAAATCTCATATCATCTCCGCGTGGGTAAACGTACCATCCAAGCTCTTGGACATGGCTACCTTCTACGCGTTTTACTCGCAACCTGTGGCGTCGCCCCCTCCGGCTATCAAGCCGTTCT
The DNA here is from genome assembly GCA_019616945.1 of Ceratobasidium sp. 414. Lineage (NCBI taxonomy): Eukaryota > Fungi > Basidiomycota > Agaricomycetes > Cantharellales > Ceratobasidiaceae > Ceratobasidium > Ceratobasidium sp. 414. The sequence goes on along the minus strand of WSTK01000069.1, from coordinate 73,814 downwards.
TTGACATTCCGACCATAACGAATACTCTGAAAGTCAAGACCGTAAAGGACGCGGCAGATGAGTTGACAGTGGGAACTGTCGACGGCTTAAGGTACATAAACACGTGTTTATCAACGACCGCTCCACTTCAGTGGATCCGTGGGAACCCGCTTACATCGTGATCTACGTGCAGAATGATATCCGCGACTACTCGATTCGCGCCGACGCTGCGCTCTTCAAAGAACTGTTCGACCTATTCGGTTCCAACACAGCGTATCTCAACACCACCGCCGGCTGGTTCTCAGTCATCGCATTTCAGCCCATCTCGAACAGCATGATCCGTGCGAGCGAAGCCAAGGGGGGGAACGTGCTCGGACTCGAGCCTGGGGAGGACCCTCTCGTCGGTATGTACGACATGCAACTCGGGTGACGCCCAGTTCGACCAATAATTTGTTTAGTTGTGAACTACCAATTCAGCTGGCTCTTAGCCTCGGATGACGCCCTAGGTCGAGCGACAGTTGACGAGCTTATGCTGAAATCCATGGATCTCGCCCGGGCTCGGGGTAAACTGGCCGACTTTATGCGCGTTGTCCTAGACCCTGTTGCCAAGCTTGCGTCGAACATTGACCCCTACCCCCAGATACCTGAATTATGCAAGCGCGGGTCAGGGCGTAATAGAAGCTTATGGTGCAGACCAAGTGTCGTTCTTGCAGTCTGTGAAAACCAGGTACGGCCCGCTGGTGTGTTCCGCCGTCTCGTTAAGGGTGTGTTCAAGGTGCCCACTCCTTAGTTTGACGTGTCGAGAGTTCCCGGGAAATCAATGGATATACCCCCGATGGACATTATTTCGCGCTCATAATATATCTTGACGTATCTCTGATCATCAGCTTTGCTCTTGGAGCCGCGGCCGTTCTATCTGGGGATCATCAGAGTGTCTTCCCGGTTATCGCCTAAGTTCATCTAGCACCTCGGCAACCTTACTAGCGGCCCCGCGTCCGGTCTTCCGTTTCTCCTTCCAACATCCTTCCCAGCCGCAGCACGCCCTCCGACGCATCGTTCACGGGACCCTTTAACCTTCACACCAGAAACCGAACGCTCGTATATATGTCCACCCCCTAGCCTAAGCTACGCCGTCTCCTGGCCCTAATTGAATTCACCTGCACAAACATCCCTACCTCCAGCCGCCTTGCTGTTCCGCAATCATGTCGACTCCTCCAAAGCTGTTCCAGCCTCTTCAAATCGGGGACATCACCCTTGAGCACCGTGTGATCCTGGCCCCGCTCACTCGATTCCGAGCGGACGACGCACACGTCCATCAGGACCTCGCGGCAGAGTACTACAAGCAACGCTCACAGGCACCTGGGACACTGCTCATCACTGAAGCGACGTTCATTGCTGCCGAGGCAGGTGGATATGCCAACGTGCCTGGAGTGTGGAGCGATGCTCAGATTGCCGCGTGGAAAAAGGTGAGAAATATAGCGGTGTAATTGTAGGCGGTTTATTGATTTACTCGGGATTTTGCAGGTGGCAGAGGCTGTCCACGCTAATGGGTCATATATATTCCTCCAGCTCTGGGCTATTGGTCGTGCCGCGGAGCCAGAAGTAATCCATGCCGGAGGGTACCCATATGTTTCCGCTTCTCCAACCCAACTCGAGGGCAAGTCTGAAGTCCCCCAGGAATTGACGAAGGAAGACATCAAGCGCTACGTAGGGCTATACGTTCAAGCCGCAAAGAACGCAGTTCACAAGGCAGGATTTGATGGTGTAGAAATTCATAGTGCAAAGTAAACCCCTCGTATTCTTGAATCTGCCTGATTCGTACTGACACAATTTCCTAGCGGTTATCTTCCTGAACAATTCCTTCAGGATACTTGCAACCAACGTACAGACGAGTATGGAGGTTCCATAGAGAATAGGGCTCGGTTCGTACTTGAGATCACAGATGCTGTTGTCGCGGCAGTCGGCGTCAAGAAAACGGGCATTCGATTCTCTCCGTGGAGTCGTTTCTTGGGTGAGCAATCTGGTACATGCGTCTACCCATGCTAATTCTTGGTGCCTTGTATATAGGTATGCGCATGGCGAACCCGGTCCCCACTTTTTCATACGTCGTCGAGGAGCTCGTGAAACGCCACCCAGACCTCGCATATATCCACTTTGTTGAGCCGATTGTCTCAGGGGATGGTGATGCCGACCCGGCCCACAGGAATTCTCCAGATGCTGTGAGTGTAGACAATATCTTATTTAAAATGACGACTCATTGAACCCAAATTCCAGGCTCGCGAATCGAACGACTTTGCTCGCGAAATTTGGGGTGCAAGGCCGTTCATCAGTGCTGGTGGATACAAGCTCGACACTGCGGCCACACTCGTTGAGAAGCATGAGAATGCGGCGGTGGCGTTTGGCCGGCTCTTTATTGCAAATGTGAGTCTTAACTCTGGGCTCATATTTGGTGTTGACCTTCTCCATTTAGCCTGACCTTCCCGAACGTTTCCTCTCTGGAACACCTTTGAACAAGTATAACCGGGCTACGTTCTATACTCCGGGTCCGGTTGGTTACGTCGATTACCCTCGAGCTCAGAAAGTGCAGGGATGAGCGCCCAAGCGTCCTTTTAAAGATCCAATCTCGGACATTTTAGTCACCCCCCTTTCCCAAAAAATAACTCCCAAGTAGAAGACACAAGATTGAATGCAGTGGTTTAGTTGTTACAGCCGTTTACTCCTAACCAGGTTCAGTATTCAACTGGGGCGCTATCAAGTGGTCCCCACCCGACCTGCAGCCGGCTGGCGCCCTAAAATTTCTGCAATCCGACCCTTTCGGCAACATCCCATACTTTTCGCTTCCCATATGTTAGACAAGGGAGCGGTCCCGAAAAACCCGAACCCTGTAGGGGTACACATGAGAATGTGATCATACCCTTGCCTGCAAACCTGACTCAGCCTTGGGTCAGGACCTGGCTGTGTCCAGGATGTGCAGTCGTGCGACGCTGAGCCCAGCATACGCGGTGCGCTTGGGGTGACCCAAACCGGCAAAGGCGGCAAGGGTGCTGGCCAGGCTGCCCAGACTGCGAGCGTGGGGATCGCAGGCCTAGGTGAGGCATTAGACTCTGTATGTATGCGTGTGCCCAGATATGCCCAAAGCAACGGCAAGGGTGGGACGGTGAGAAAACGAAAAATCACGAGCCGCACAAGGCGCGGACCTCTGTAATTAGTCCGGGGAACACGTGACACGCCTTGGTCCCTCTTATGACATCTCGGCTGAGTGGTGCTTGTGCCTCCTCCGCAAGCTGCGTCCCACAAGCTCTCAATTAATAATACTGGTCATTAGGAGGCTTCCTTTACATAGGAGGTACCCTGACCAAACTTACCAGCATTTACTTTGCTTTTCCCTGAAGAATTAAGTCTTCGCCCATCTCACCTTTCATAAATTGTATCAGGTGACGTCTGCCCTCAGACTCGCTTGGACCGTGACAGATACCCCCTGTCTCTTCGTCTGTGTGGCATTTTGCTTCTTCAGCGTGTCGCATCCACCTCTTAGCTGCCGCATACAATAGTACCGCACCCGATTCTGACAGGGAGTTACGGCGCATGCGTGTTGCGCCAACCAACCTTGGACATAAGTTTTGGTCCGACCAACCCCAATTCTCGTGACTAGGCAGCATAGGTGCACACAACCTCCGGCAGCGCATCCGAACTGAGCTAACTATAATGACATCCTTGACACCGGCTACCAAGTTTTAAAAAAGCCAGCACCTTAGCTGACAAGCCAGGCACTACTGCTCGTCGTACAGGCCCCGAGTGGGGCGCCCGCCTTGATCGCGATCAAGATAAGAGCTCCCACCAGGTTGGAAGACAAGTGAAACCGAGGTTGCCGGACCTTGAAATCGAGTGGGAGCTGGTGACCTGGGTGTGGATAAGAGACACATGCCGGTCCTACTGGAATTGAGCGATAGGAAGCGTGCAGTATTGCGGAGCTACCAACAACCAGATCTGAAATACTAAAAACATACACGGATATTTGGTAGGAAGAACCTGGAAGTTGAGAACGACTTTCCCGACCGGGGTTACCTTGAATGGGAGGGTGAGTGGGATGGTTGGTAGAGAATCCCATCCGAGCCGCGGAGCATATCCACACACTCTCCTCCAGCTTCGCCCCCCACAGCTCCACAAAACAAGCAGAAAAGTACTGCACCAGCTCCGACCAACTTTTTGACGCATGTGTCTGGTCGCAAACTCAGTTGATTTATTACAACATGAGCTGGCGGGAATAGCTTGTGATTGTTGGTTTTGACTTCAACAAAACCATCCATATCTCCGGCATGCTCCGGGTTTGGGGGTGGCTCCCCGGGGTCCTGAGCAGCCCAGAGAGTTCAGTGCTTGGAGCGTCGGCGCTTCTGGGCACGATGGTGCACAATGGAGCGCTCAAGCTCCCGCAGAACTACCCTCCAGATCCGGAGATCGCTGCCTTGTTGCTGGCGCCACCTTGCCCCAAACCTATGAATCCTCATCAGATCCAAGCACTATTACGCCAGTTCAGCGTCCTTAATGAGCCAGCCTCGTTAGAGTTTGCCTGGACATACCTGAAGTTTTAGACCTTCATTGATACACGAATTGTCCAAAATTTCTCGGGTTGCTTCTACGCTTCCGGATGATTCACACGAGTCCGAAGCCATCGATCACTGATATCCGGCTCTGTGGATGATGACCGATGTTTAATTAGCGCCCGGCTTGACGAGCATGGCGGCCGAGGTGCGTGGACATGGTACTCGAGCTTTCTGAGGCCTACAAGGCTCTATGGAAGGTGATTTAGGCGTGCATTTAGCTCGTTGACGTGCATCCAGCGACATAGGCGGCGGTTGCGCACCCAGCCTCCAGCGCCGCGGATCAATACTCGACCTCCGATTCCCTCTCCGGGCTCAATCCAGCAGTTCCTCGTTCTACAAACGGACTCTCTAGTTCCGCGTATTGCAGGATACGCTTCCAGTCACCTCGCCAAATCAGAACCTAAGCCTTGCAGCCCTTCGATCGCTCGTTCGCCACCTATGCTGAGCCCATCCGTGCGCTAGACTGCTGTGCACCTGTCACTCTGGCTGCGACCCGCGTCAACTAACCTGCGGAGCTATTATAGCGCTTCTTCCGTTTCAGACAGCACCGATGACACTACCACAATATTCATGCGGTACATGCACCCTTCAGCTTGCTTCAACTCGTCGTCTGCTGTCGTAGGCGTGGTATAAGTAGCAAGGCTGCCAACGCACTTCTTCACTCCAATCATTCCACCACATATCCTCCTTCTATCCAAAAATCACACTTAGAGCCACTTGTGTCCCAAAACTTCACCCACTTTGGTTTCAAATCTACCCATTATTACCATGCGTTCCATCCAATACTCTTTCCTCGCTACACTCGTACCTCTTGCCCTCGGTCGAAACGATGCCCGCCAGTCTCATCACGGCCCACATGAATCTACCTTGGCGAACATGTTGCTGGCGACCTCGGGGATATTCGTGACCGACTTGTCCCAATGCCCTCCTCTCAAACCCCGAGATACTCCCCCTAAAAACGTTCATGATCTGTAAGCCTTTGAACACCCCCTCGGAAATACTATCTCATACAAGTTGAGCAGGCGTCCCGATGACTTTTCCGTTGCTATGGCCATTGGTGATTCCATTACTGCTGGTGCATTTGCCAAGGGTAAGGGCATTGAGCTGTATGCCCTCGAGAGTGACTGCTGAACATGCATTGGCTTAGGCATTCACCCCGACGACAAATATCTGAATTGGGTCGAATGGCGCGGCCTTTCTTACGCAGGCGGAGGCGAGGAGGGTGCAGTGACTGTCCCAAATGTATGAAAACTGACTAGCCCTGACCGCATCCATTAAGTTACTAACTTTCCATCCTCTACTCAGCTCCTGAAACATTACAACAACACTCTAGAAGGGGGTGCTCAGGGTTACAACCCTGGGTACGAGATTTGTTTCGGCTCAGGCTGTCCAGTAGGGCCAGTGAGTTCTCAACTGTCGCGTCGTCTACCGCACTCTGACATCGCTTGGAGGTTGGTTGGAATAACACGGTCGACAGCCTCAATGCTGGTCAAAGTGGTGCCTACGCTGCCAATCTGCTTCACGAAGCAGAAGGTAAAGTCTGGTTCAAAGACGAGACATCCCAAGGCTAACGAGCCGTAATCGTTAGATTATTTGGCCCCTCAAGTAAAAGCCCTCAATATCTCTGAAGATCGCTTCAAGTATTTGAGTTTCCAAGTCGGTGCCAACGACGTTTGCCAGCTCTGTGCCGCAGGTCAGCACAGAGGCAAAGCATAATTAATATGAACTGACTAATGATTGCTATTGCTTGTGTCCTTTAGCGGATGCTCCTATGGGACCGTCCACTAAGCGCGATTTCGAAAACAACGTTCGGGCAGCATTGGAGCATGTTCGGATAAATATTCGTAAGCATTTATCACCACGGTCATCGTCCAAATACCCATTTTGTCTAGCAAATACCCTTGTAAACCTATTTGGAGCTTGGCAGCTCACTGATATTTACGCGGTAAGTTCCTTGGACTTACACATATATATCTCGCCTGGCTAATGACCGCACGCAATTTGCAGCTCACATCTGGTCAAAGCTACTGGTAGGGCGCAAGTTGCTCTGCAAAGTCTCATTCTTACCTAGAACCGCAGTCAACAAACCGCTCCGTTCGTCCCACGTTTTGCAATCGGTTGCCCTGTTCGTATTTTTCAACACTGTCCACGGTGCATAGCTCATGCCTTCTCATAGTGCATTGCCGGTACTGGAGACGTCGGAAACTTTACGCGCAATCAGATGGATCGCTTGGTTGAGCAATACAGTATGCATACTTAGCTATCTGGAAGATGGCAACTGTGCTGACGGCTGACTATAGACACTGTCTTGCAAAACATCGTTTCGGACTACAAGTCTAAAAACTACGATAACTTGTGAGCCCACCCCTGAGTTCAAACACACATGGCTTAGCTAACAGTAAACAATAGTGCAGTTATCTGGCAGCCTCCTAATCTTCCATTCAAGGAGTATCCGGTTGAAGGTATACACTTGCACTCACCTGAGCTCGTATATGCGCTAATTTAGCATATATTGTTCAGCTGTTAACAACCTGGACTGCTTCCATCCTAGCACAGCGGCTCATGGACTGATCGCGGCGGGCCTTTGGAATAGGCTCACACTGAGCACGGTACGTGATCAACACACAATAGCCTAGCTACGTGTCTGACAATATGACCTATAGGCTGCGCGTGCCGCTCCGTTCACATGGGAGGAAACACCCAAGTACCGCTGTTTGGAGGAGACCGACCGTATTCAGACATAGACCTCATAGACGGACCATTTAGCACTGGTCCTGTGATTTTACTATACTAGAATGAATTAATACAAGCTTCGCTTTTTTGTCTTAATACTGTGACATCCAGATGGCAACCGCGTGTTTATCAGGCATGGCAGTGATCACGCAGCGTGCGCAAGGCGAGCCGCGAAGTGCCATGCAATTGGATACCGGATACATGCAAAATTCTGAATTCCCCGAATATCACTTTTTATCCCCAGCATATGGGGCCCTCCCAAGTACACCTTTACTCTGGTACACTCACCCGAATCCCAACTGTCTCCTCTCTAACGTGGCGGATATGCCAACTTACAAATGGTTAGGCGGGAGAGTTATTTCAGTCAAGGCAATCGGATCCCTGTCGCGAGAACTCCTGTACTTGAGCCGCGAGAAGGGATTCGCGGTGAACAAAGAAGTTGTCCGGTGTGAACTGAGCGGTTCCGGTAGACCCACAAAGTTTAACATCCCAACATTCACATTTACTTTGCCATTTTATTTTTATCGATACGATACAACCGCAAATTCACCCTCCACCTTGCGCGCTTTGACAGCTTCAAGACACGCGGAGGTGAGGCAGGGGTGGAGCCGCGTTGGAGCCGGCAATTTTGACAGCGCCTATTCGACAGCGGACTCCGGCAACTCGGCTCCGGCTCCCAGGGCCCTGCTCCCGGCGGCTGAGCTTTGCACTCACCGCGGAACCGATTCCGAGCCTACATGTCATGAGTGAACCGCGCTGCATTCCAAGCTTATGAATGCAGCCGCACTTTACTGCTCGACTCGGAACCCATGACGTCGCCTCCTCCGGCTATCAAGTTGCTATATATTTGACATGCCCACTGTGATCCACATCGTGGAGGTTAAGGTTGCCAAGAACGCTGTCGACAAACTGTCAACGGCTCGAGATACCTCCGCAAGCACTTGCCTAAGTAAAACTAACCCTGTTATCTATATGCACAAGTGCGACGTCCAAAGGCTCACATGACGAGTGGACACCGCACCCTTCAAAGAACCTCTTGGCCTGCCCCAGTCCATCACAGCGCACTTCGAGTCGAGGAAATAGCGCGAATCAGATAGCATTACTCACTTCTGAGATGCTGCCTCCGTTTCGAGTGAACCCTCCGTCTTCTAGGTGCGGACTTATGGCCTGACGTTCCGAGCCTTCCCGTGACACAATGCTTAATAATTTTTTGACAGGGGCTTACAGATCTGGTGCCTCGGCAAGCTTGTTGACCCACTCATGGGCCGATGTGATCTCGCTTCGTTTTGCGGCAGGTTGTGTAGACCTTTGCCACCGCTGACATTGTCCCGCTTGTTCTCGTATATATATGCGCGCTTTCACATCCCATGATCCAGTATCCCTGTAGCCCCTGACTTGACCACTGGTTCAGTTTTCATTACATCCACCCCTATTCCATTTTTATAATGTCTACGCCATTCAAGTTGTTCGAGCCTCTCCAGATCGGGGACCTCACGCTCCAACACCGTATTGTCCTCGCCCCGCTCACCCGCTTCCGAGCCGACGACGCACATGTGCACCAAGACATCGCGGCCGAGTACTACAAACAGCGTTCGCAGGTGCCCGGGACGCTTCTCATCACCGAGGCGACGTTTATTGCGGCCGAAGCTGGCGGGTACGTCAATGTGCCTGGTATCTGGAGCGATGACCAGATAGCAGGATGGAAGAAGGTGATGAGTTGTGGTGTGAAGTTAATATGTGTATTTTGTTGACTGATTGCGGGTTTGAATCTAGGTGGTCGACGCGGTCCATGCGAACGGGTCGTACATATATCTCCAACTCTGGGCTCTTGGCCGTGCAGCGGACCCGGCTGTGATCCACGCCGAGGGACACCCATACGTTTCTTCGTCTGCTACCGAACTCGAGGGCAAATTTGAGGCCCCTCGGGCGTTGACGAAGGACGACCTCAAGCGCTACGTTGGATTATACGTCCAAGCTGCCAAGAACGCAGTGGACAAAGCCGGCTTTGATGGAGTAGAAATTCATAGCGCCAAGTAAGTGTTTTTGCACCCTGGACGCGACAATTCAGCTCATGCGGGGACTGTTCTCCAGTGGTTACCTTCCCGACCAGTTCCTCCAAGACACTTGCAACCAGCGTACAGACGAGTACGGAGGCTCTGTCGAGAACCGAGCTCGGTTCACACTCGAGATTACAGATGCCGTCGTTGCCGCAGTCGGCGTCAAGAAAACGGGCATTCGGTTCTCGCCGTGGAGCCCATTCCAGGGTAAGCAGGGCTGTTCCTGATCCTTTGGTTGGCTTTGTTGCTTATACCAGAGCTCGTATGTATAGGCATGCGCATGCAGGATCCCGTTCCGACGTTTTCGTATGTTGTCGAGGAGCTCGTGAAGCGCCATCCCGATCTCGCATATATCCACTTTGCTGAGCCTCGTGTGGCTGGGGATAGTGACGCCGATCCAGCCCACAACACAGTAAGCTAGAGTGTTGAATGGATGGACACGAGGGACTTAAGTTTAATCACTAGGTTCGCGAATCAAACGATTTCGCTCGTGAAATCTGGGCCCCACGGCCGTTTATTAGCGCTGGTGGATTTACGCTCGATACTGCGACCGCACACGCTGACAAGCACGGGAACGAGGCTGTTGCGTTTGGCCGGCTCTTTATCTCCAACGTGAGTTGTTTGACAATGGTTAAGTTGGGTTTTTGTACTGATTTCCTCTATTTAGCCTGACCTGCCAGAACGCTTCCTTGCTCATGCGGCCTTGACGAAATACAACCGGGCTACATTCTATACCCCGGGTCCGGTTGGTTATACCGATTATCCTCGAGCTCAGAAGGTGGAGGCATGAGGGATTATAGCATGTATGTAGATATATAGAATGTAATAGAGACAACGTTGCCTTTTACTTTTCTGTGAGGGATATTTTCTGCGTGATAAAAACTGGCCGCGTTGGCATCTCGGTGCCAGTATAGATGGTGTCTGAAATCTTGGCAACCTAAAATCTCTTGGATTTGGAAAGACTTGGGCTGGACGTAGCGATTCTTCAGTTTTGGAATGTGTCCAAGTCGTTCGTTTGGGTATTACGTTTGTGAGCGCGGCAAGCAACTGCCTATATATCTTGACAGCGATGCAGGGAGACTTACCTGCGGTTAGATACCCGGGTGGAAACAGCTCCAACCGGCTCTAGCCCCGTTGGCGGAAGAAACGCGTTGCATGCCTCGCCGTGGGACCTGCCAAATATAACGAGTGACCTCGACTTCCCGCAAGTCAAGAAACATTCGGGACACGGAATGCATACGGCTCGCTAGGCAACAAAGTGACTGGGCTATCCAAGGATACTTTGTGGGCATGTTCTTCATAGTACGCGCGGGTCCGCTACGGTAATATCCCCTTGACAGGGCCGCTAATGATACGCGATCAAAACGCCCTATCTTGACGGCAATAACCCTTGAGGGGTTGTTCCGGTGCACGCCTGCGAGAGCACTGATATACCGGCTGGATTATACCACCTGCTTTTGTCGCGTAAATGAGAGGTAATGCCGTACCTGAAGGACCGATCCGATGGTGACGTGATATTGGAAATTCGGCCGACGGCATGTCGAAGACCATCAGCTGGAGTCAGCTCTCCGTGACACTCGCAGCATGGTCCACCGCGTTCCAACCCTACTCAACGGCAGTTCGGGTCTTAGCGAGGCATCCTTTCGTTCGGAAAATCACGGCCAGAGCCATCATCGCCTCTTCGTTTCGCGAGAACCCACTGATTAATCGTAATTTATGTGCGTGCGGCTAAGTCTGGCTCGTTGCGGCAGGTGAAAGTGCGGCTGATGGGGGATGCGATGCGAGTTTCGAACTTGACTCAGCGTGCAGAAGCCAGTTGCCGGACACGGGTGCGGGGGGTCCTGTCAACCAGCGAGTCAATGACTAATTTTAACAGTCTCCTTGGGAGGTTATAACATGCGGGACTACTCCAGCTCAACTAGGGGACGTTACACCTACCGCGAACTCCACGACTCGTACGACGTACAGCACTCGACACCCAGTGTTGTTTCCAGACGGGCACGATCATGTCGAACTGTACGTGCGGTTTCTCCTCCTCAAATGTTCGTTCTAACGCTGCGTTTGCAGCTGTGGAATTGTCCAAACCAGCCGAGACAACATCCGCTGACGCTTCAAAAGAGTCCACTCCAACGATGCAGTCCCTCGACCCGGCTCCAGCAAAAGAGCCTATCAGAAAATTCGATTTTGGATTTATACCCATACTCCCCCATTTACGGCATGACCCAGACAAGCCTTTCCATTTTGGCTTGGCTCTTAATATATTTTTCGGATTCGCCAGCACGTTGAGTAAGTACATTCTGATCTACGGAGGTCTTCAACCTTTGATTTATGATCGTTTCGATAGCTGTCGGTAATTTGTATTTTTGCCAACCGATTCTTGGTGAGACCGAGTTACATTTTTGTCAAGTTTTTGCTCATGATTTCTAGTTCGGTTGGCTGAATCCTTCAATGTCTCGAACGAGCAAGTAACCATTATCCCTACACTCACACAAGCTGGGTCAGTATTCTTGCACCCACGTAAATACATAACTCTTATCACAACTCTTATCACCTTTAGATATGCGACCGGACTCTTGTTGATCAGTCCACTGGGCGACCTCGTCCGACGACGACAGCTTCTACTCCTCCTGGGGTGCATCATTGGCGCCTTTACTCTAGGACTCGCCCTCTCGCCTTCAAACAAGATCTTCGCCGGCCTATCCTACGTAATGGGAATCGTCACCGTCGTTCCCCAAATCATGATCCCTCTCGCAGCCGACCTAGCCCCTCCCGAACGTCGCGCGTCCGCAATCTCGATCGTTCTCTCGGGTCTCTTGCTCGGCATCCTCTTTGCTCGTGTCCTATCTGGTATCATCGCCGAGTTTACCAGCTGGCGCGTCATCTACTGGATCTCGACCGGTCTGCAATTCGCAAACGTCTTTGCCATGTGGTTGTTTGTTCCCGACTATCCTGCCAAAAAGACTGGACTGTCTTATTTCGGGATTTTGTACACCATGGCCCGGTACGCTGTGACCGAACCGGCTCTGATCCAGTGTTGCTTGATCGGGTTTCTTTCGTCGGCGGTTTTTGTCAATTTTTGGGTCAACCTTACGTTTTTGTTGACGGATGCGCCGTACCATTACTCGACGTGAGTTGTTAAAGTGTTGTATACGCATATGCTAACTTTTATTCGATCATTACAGTCTTGAAATCGGATTGTTCGGTTTGATCGGTGCAGCGGGTGTAATAGTTACCCCTTTTATCGGCCGTTTTGTCGATAAACTCAACGGCTGGACGACGACCGGGATTTCCATCGCTATCGGCATTGTGTTCCAAGCCATCTTTACAGGGGCTGCGGGTTTACATGTAGCCGCTGTTGTTATTGTTTGTTTCGGTGCGTATACCCGTTTGTTTCGAGTTTATACCTGGGTGTTTGATTGTTGGTTTGCATCCAGGACTGGATGTTGGTGCTCAGATGAACCAGGTTTCCAACAGCAGTCGAATCTATGCGTAAGTAGTATCCGCGTCCAAATTTAACACGTGCATGGATTGAACATTGGCGTAGGATTGAACCGCTAGCACGGGCACGGATGAATGCAGTGTTTGTTATCTCGGTAAGTGCTTCCCAGCAGCAAGGTCTTAGTAGTTCTGATCAATGTTTTTGCCTTGAACATAGATTTTCCTTGTAAGTCCGACTTGTTAAGTGGGGATGGCTTGGTGAATACTAATCATTTTATAGGGACAAGTAATGGGAACATCAGTAGGAACACAAGTATACCTGAAATACGGATGGCGATATAGCGGTGTACTCGCGCTCGGTTTCCACGGACTGCAGATTGTCTTTTTGGTGCTCCGCGGCCCCAAAGTCCCACGCAAACGCTGGCTTGGGTGGGGAAGCGAGCCAAAACCGGTTGAGAACGAGAAAGCGTAGTGTTCTTGACCTTTAGACTGTAGCTCCGGACAATATGTTGTCGATTTGTGTAGTCGTAGAATGTAGTTTTGCATTCACTAATATTTATTATGTTTTTCTGATAACTTAGAACTTGAAGGCACGACCCGTTCCAACACGCTCAGGATTTTGTAGTAGAAAAATTACATTACATTCACCATTGTCCCATTACTAGTGTACATATCACTTCTTCTCCCCCTGAATATGCAGAATCGGGTCTGTATCCGTCTTACCCTTCGTGTAAGTGTCGGCCAGCATCCGCCCTTCTCGCTTCAGTCGCGACAGATATCCACGCGTCTCGTCATCCGTATAACCTTTCGCCTCCTTCAGCATGCCAAACAATGTGTCGTGCACGCCATGTCCCATCTCATGGCTTCCGCATACAAACAACGCCGCACCGGAGTCGAGCATGGAAACAACGTCGGACGCGTGTTGTGCCAGCAGGTCTTGGACGTATGCTTTGCTCTGCCCGACTTCTCGTGAATAGGCGGTATAGATGTTCATAAACTCGGGTAGCTTATCCGAGCTCAGCTCGTCCTCGTACAAATGCTCGTGTCGGCCGCGGAACCCAAAGAACGCGATGACCTTGCCCGACTGGCCGCGCACTGCCGCTCGTCGCTGGACAAAGCCTCGGAAAGGCGCGACTCCCGTTCCGGTCGCGACCAGGATGAGCGGGACCATTGGGTCGGATGGCAAGTGGAACTTGGAGCGTTGGACGCAGGCCTTGAACGAGAGCGAGTGAAAGCTGGCGACGGGGGTGTGAATCAGGGACGAGGATACGCGTCCTTTGTAGAGTTCGGCGACGGTGAGTGCGACGGTTGCGGAGCCGCGGACGGTCGAGCTGGAAATGCTGAACACGCGCGGACGCTTGATAGGGAGAGCGCGCAGGACGAGAGCAGCTTCCTCGAGTGTTGGGGTAGACTTGATTAAACGGATGGCATCTAGGGCTGTGGTGGTGGATTGAGAATCGGGGACAAGTTTCAATAGCTCCTTGGTTGGTGGCGCGTGCAGATCAATATAGTTTCGTAGCAAGTCCCGCACGTTCTTTCCATCAATAACCTGCGCTCGCCAGGAGGTCAGGACAGGCTCCAACATGCTAATACCACATTTCACGTACCGTGTCGTATTCCAGGTTTAACTTGTAGTATACCTCAAGAGCCTCGATGTTGGCCGTAATAGGCAAAAGGGTCAAATAGTCTCCTTCGCCGTACGTCCACGTTTGGCCGTCCTTTCGCGCAAACTCGAGGTGATAGACAGCCCTATGTTCGGACCCGGTAGCATCATCATCAAACAGCGCGCGACGCCCAACGAGCGTCGAGTCGACAAACTTCTCCTGCATGCTTCCCATACTGGAACCCAGGGGCTTTGTCAAAGCATCGTCGTCGTCACTAGCCCCGGCGCCGCCTCGAGGAACCAGCGTCTGGGTGCCGACTTCGATAGCGATCGAGAGCGCTCGAATGAACTCGGCAAACGCCGCCTCGGTCGTTCCTGCCGTTTCGTCTCCCTCTCCCAGCGATAGGATTCGGGCCCCGCCGAGACGCTCCAACGTCTGGTCGACCCACCGCGGGAATTGTTGGTACGTCTTGGTCCAGATCGAGTTGCCGAGCCCAAAGACGGCAAAACGTACGGGGTTCGCACCAACGCGTTCGAGCGGGCGCGGGGACGTCCCGAGGTCGTTGATGTGTTCCGAAAACAAACTCGCGTCGCTCGGCGCTTCGCCGTCACCGAACGAAGAGGTGACCACGATGAGCGTTCCGCTGGTCTTTGTGAGATCCAGGTCGTTTAGCTCAACGAGCGTTTCTGCGACCTCGAGGGAGCGGGCCTTGAGATGCTCAAGGAGACGTGTGGCAAAATCGAGCGAAGAGCCCGTCTCAGTTCCGTATGCAATCGTAATAAGGTTGGGGTCCTCGGAGTTGTCTGGCGCAGGGGTTACATCGGTTTTGACGAGAGTTCTGCCGATACGGCGGAAGTAGGTCTCCCACCCCTCTTCCTAGATGCACAATTTCCATAGTTGAGCTCTTGGCTGCTATTGTATATCGCAATTGACTCACCATAGGTAGCAGCACCGCGGGCTTGATCAGGTAATTGTACATTTCCTAGAAAAGATGATTAGCAGACAGAACGTTATGGTAAGAGGATCTTACCTGGTGGTAGACTTTCGTCGTGGAGCCTCCTGTTGGTGGCACGATCCATACCTATAGGCGCAAGGTTTATCCATTGACCACATGCCTCAATTTTGAAGAGCTTACCCAGTCACCCGGACAATGCCCCCGGACCTTTATTTCCTTCTCATAATACCGCACAAAACTATCCGACGCGCTAAGATCCAACAATGTTAACAAAAGGTTACCGTCTTAAAATAATTAATCACCTGTGATGATCTACCATCGTAATTTTGGCGAGATCGTACGAGTGTAGCACAGCCTGGTTCAGCTCTAGGACCGCGCGGTCCTGCATAGCAAACATGTTAACCCTAATGTAGATGCATAGGTAATTTAGGCATCACCTTCCACAGACTCCGGTTGGAGAGTGGGAGGCCGAGTCCACGGCCGATTGCAGGGAGCACATTATATCGCTGCTCGTCCGCAAGGTCCCGAGTGGCGACCTCGTTGCACAAAAACCAACCTGGCGGCGGCACAAGTTAGTAAATATTACCGGGCGAGTAAAACTGAAGGATGAAACTAACCGCTAAAAGCACAACACGTATAGTCAATCCCACCGATGCTCAATGTCAAGTTGCTAACCGCAGGGTGGCTGTTCCTGTAATCCCTAGAATTAGTATCTCTTGGTCAGAGTGGCATACAATAGAACACTAACCATCGCAAACCGAGTTCTTCAAACCAAGGCAATGTCGGATGCGTGATTTTCACTTCGTGGATGTTTTCCTTTGGGATCTCGCGCATCATGGGTTCGCCTTGACCTCCACCAGGAACGATAATAAGAGGAAGGATGTCGAACCGGCCATACTTGGGTTGCCACCCAAGCTCAATCGCCCGGTTGGTTAATTCCACATTCATTGGGTCACCAAGGATCGAACCGTCGGGCATTTTGTACTGCGTAATCATCAGTACTTGTTAAACACGCAAACGAGATAAATAGACTTACCCCTGCGTATCGCATAAGCTGTGCGTTCCAAATGCGCCCGCTCTCCTGACCGGGGAATTTTTGTGGGAATATAGTCGCTAAAGCAGAAGTTAGCATCTCCGTAGTCGATATGGAGCTGATGAGATACGAACTAGTCGGTTTAACGCGGCCACCGTTGTTGGCAATCTCAATGTGGCGGAAACAGGCTTCTAGCATCCCTTCGCCGGTGGTCACATCCCGACAGTCGATCGTGTGCATGGTTGACCTAGAAATACCGTTTAGCAAATACCAGAAACATATGCGCCGAACATACCATTGGCTCCGCATGATACAGCGACGAGCGTTCCGCCACGCAGTTCGCACCCCAAACGAGAGTTCATCGTAGGTGTGAGTATAATATCTGCTCGAAAGAACGTGAGCAACGGCTATTCAAAATTACAGGAACAACACACCCTTGTCGGCGGATGTCATTCTCTACTTCCCCGAGGCGAGCAAGTAGATCGCACACAGGAAGCTTGTTCTCTTTATAGAACTCGGCCAAGTACTAACCGTCAACGAACATTAGTACAACGCCAACTCCTGTCAGGTTATCATACCTCTTCTGCTTCGGACCAGATCTCTTCGGCCGTTCGTTCCATCCCTCCAAGCGGTTCATCATGCTTGACCATCATGCTTGTGGATCCGTCGTGTCAGCAGTTGTGTCTAGCCGTAATGCTCGAACACACCTTCCATGGCAGATATTTTCCTTGCACCCCATTGGATATGCTGCTCAATAGTGTCAACACAGAAACGTAAAACCAAAACGGATAACCAACTTGTTGGCATCGACACTGGCTCCTGGTAAAGTCCATTGGCGAGGTTCATAGTTTTCTTGACACCATCCGGCATTTTAGGACCGCCATGATACTGGGGATAGTTACCCTGCGTACGACGTGGGAAACAGGTGCTAAGTAGTGCATAAGCTCATACCTTCATGGGTTTGCCACTCATGACCGGGCATTGAGATATCGCGGACGAAACAGTTGCAACTGGGGCCATGATAGTTTGTCCCCGAACGTAGAGTTAATGTAAAGAGGATGTAGTGAACTTTATACCCTGTGCGGGTCGGCACGGCGTGGAAAGCGACCGCATAGCCCAATGGTTTATGTCTGAATGGGCTGTGGTATCAGGTTCTCCAACTCGGCAAATTGGCGTTGACAACTCTACTGAACCGGCGGCTGGGCACGAGTTACCCCGGCGGTACAAATTAGGCCGCGGTAACTTGACCAGGGCAAAAAGGCTAGGCACGGTGGCCGGGTTGAGATGTAGAGACAAGTTGGTTGGCGGAGCACGGCTCAGTTGGGTAAGTTCGTGAGAGACAAGTTGTGTGCCTGGTGGGAAGGCCGTGCACTCCCGGAGTCACGATTTCCAATGTCGAGACCCATAGTTATGCGAGATATGTGATTCGTCAATCGGACAGTCCAGTGCTGAGGCCAGATCCAACGAATTACACGCTCCCACGTGCTAACAAACAGAGATGTCCTGGTTCCCCACAGGTCAAACTCTCCTCATGGGCTGAATCGTAACCCAAATATAGGTTCTTCATCGTGCGAGGAGGTGGCTCTGCCAGATTATAGATGCCACGGACGGCTAGTAATGTCGTTGGTAGATTCAGGAGGAGGCTCATCACGTGATGTCAAGTTTTTTTTTTTTTTGGTATGCATATTTATACTGCTACATGATCGACACGTCAAAACGCAGTGTAGAGTCCGAAGCCGAACGCGAAGACGAAACGGAAACAGACAGTCCTGAGGGGCCATAAGGGCGAGAGAAACGGGGGTACACGAGGGATAGGGTAAATACTAAGTCAAAGGATATACGGGGCCCGAGGGGCAATCACGTGATGTCAAGCGGCAAATGTTTGTGTTGCCTGAAATCGCCGTTCGGTCAACCCGCGCTATTGGACGATTCATCCTATATTATGCTGCCAAACTATAAACACACCAATCACGGAGCCACCGAGCATACAGTTATAGTCTAATTCAAAAAAAAAAAAAAAAAAAAAAAAAAAAACATAACATATGGTACCACCCACAGGAACGATTGCGATTAAACCTATCATACACTCACGCTTGTTCCACAACACATATCCCAAGATAATCAAACGCGCACAGGCGCGGCAGGATGATAGGCTGGAGGCGGAAGACTGGGTGGCTCACTCGCCTGCCCAAACGAACCGTGCCTAACTACCCAATCGGAATGCCTGCCAACAGATACCATCGCTATTGGGGCATTTCTTTCGACAACATGTTCTCCTCCTTGCGCTTGAGCAGAGTACTTTGGCAGGTCGCCTGTGACTTGTACGCCTTCTGCGCGATTCACGGGGGCGTCGTGAAGCGGAGGAGCACTCACGGCCAACTTTCGACGTCTTCGAATCATGGCAAATACACCGGATAATAGGACGAGTATGGTTCCGGTTGCAGCCAGCAAGATGAGCATGGCCTGACTCATATCTACGCTACCCATGTTTGCAACACAGAAAGCTTTTGGCTTTCGTTAGCCCTGGATCAATTTTCTATTGGAATTGGACTCACGGACTAGGTGCTTGGACGATAAGTGGCGCTAGACCTGTGGACCTAAATATCCTGCTATGTCGTTATACGAGAACCCTAATTCGTCTTGTGACTGTAAAAATGGGGGCACACGGTTCCACGCTGAATCTTTGGCGGCGTTTGGTCGGTGGCAGGATGGGATACAAGGGATAACCGAAGAGAGCGCGTCGGTACGTTATGAAGGTTTGGGATTGCTTGAGATGAGCGCCAGGGCAGTGCAGACTTGCAACGTGCATACACCTGGAACATCGGAGCGGGGAGTTGTTCGGGCGCCACACGCTGGCTGTGCCAACCTGTTACGTTTGTGTTGTAGCATGTTCACTCTTTCAAATAACCGCTTTTAGCTTGAGCTTAATCATGCAGATGTACGAGTGTTTTTTCCGGGCAAGATCAATGTTGTGTTAACGCGCATACATATAAATAGTACCACTAATGTTTCAGGCAGTTATCCTGAACAGAAGATGTAACACGACAACTCCTAACATACTACCGATCCCGACGACTTGCTACCACTTGTAAGTACCAATAATATTGTCAAGTGGTACTCTGGGGCGGCTGATGTGCTTTTTGAAGATGAATCTTCCCATATTCTGTTACAAGGCGCAACGCCACACACGACGCTGGTGAACTCGGGGCGGTGCCCGCATTTATTTATTTATTTATTTATTTTTTCTGGGTCATGTTTATACGTCTGTGAAGCCCGGGGCTTATGTAGACCATACAAATGCAGAGGAAAGGAAAGGGGTCCTATGAATCTACTGCGCTTCGCGCCCACTATTCCTAATAAGGCCCACCTGCTCCTCGCTGCCCGACAGACGGGCCTACGCCCCCCTGTCGTCCAGATCCTGGATCTGTTTTAAGCTCGCGAGCAGGCTCCTTCCATGCAACGTTTATCCGGTTTTAGGCGATCCATGGCTGGTATACGGACTGTTCGGCGCTCGTGAGAGCGGTATTTTTAAGAGTAATGTCTATGGAAAGCGCGTTATCTGTTGGTGCCCGCATGTTGCTAAGCCACCAGGGGGAGCTCGCTCAACAATCGCCGAAATGATGCGCAGCTCCTGGCACCACCTCGCGCTGGGTACAGTCCTTTTGATTTCAATGTAACGATTTATTCAGACAGCATGCACAGCGTGCGATAAAATCAAACGAAACATCTTTAAGGTTCGGCGGGACTCAGCGTCCTAGTGGGACAAGAAAAACCTCCCGGCGTACCATCCTAGTAGAACCCGGCCTGCTCCAGCGATGGCCAATAAGGAGCCACATCGCGCACTCCACCAACGAGCTCATCAGTCCCACCGACGACGACTCGGATCTGTGCGTATTTGTCCCCAGAAAACATGTACGCGCCGGGTGACGACCCAGGCCGAGGGATAACCGTATCAATCTGCTTGAATGTCGCCGCTTTCCAGCCATCACTAATTGCGTAGGGTCCGTCGATGAGTTCGTCGTTGGTCTCCCCTTCGGTGAACCGAATACGACAGTACTTGGTTCCACTGAAGATATACGCCTCGTTCGAGGAGCCCGGAAGCACCAATGCGCCGTCGACGTGATCGAACCCAGCTTTAGTGATGGAGGGCCAGGATCCGGAGATTGACCTCACGCCGCCGAGAATTCTGTCGGCGCGTCCTGGGCAGTATTCAATACGCGCGTATTTGGAGCCACTAAAAAAGTAGGCACGGCATTGGTGGCCAGGGATGGGTAGGATAGCGTCTATCTGGGAGAACTCTGCTTGTCTGAGAGAGTCCCACTCCGAGGCAAACTCTGTCGGGCCATGGCAGACGCCTTCGTACTGGGTGCTGCCAGGTATCCAGTAGATTTTGACATACTTGTCGCCTTTGAAGAAGTAGCTCTGGTTGGTTTTGTAGATGTTGAGCGCAGCGCGTCCGACCATGTCTACGGGGTTTGTCAGAATTTACAACAATGGGAAATGCAGGGCGAGCGGAATCACCTTGAAAATATGACGAGGGGTCCAAAGGTCAAACCAGTCAGTGAAGGGGGTAAGTGGGGATTGAGAAGACACAGGGGAGTGGGAGTCTTTCGGAGTGCCCGCTTCTTACTGGAGCGTTGGCCCACAAAGTGCGCTTCGTGAACCGAGGATCACAGGCATGATATAATTCCGATGGCACTTCAGATAAATTAAAAGATTCCATCACAAGTAGCGTGGCCAATAGCAAGGTGCTGCGCGATCTTCTATTCACACTATACTTCTGGACGTATATGTTTACGTATTAACAAAGGTAGAGTTGAGCAAGGGGTAGGGTCGGGACAGGTAATCTATCTGACTCTGAAACGTCTGTTCGGCTCCCATTCACGAGGCTGCGCATATACCCGAAGCGAATAAATGCAATTAGCCCCTCGCGCCGAATATATCTCAAGCACTTTCCATATGGCCAAGTGGAGTCGGGTTAACGTTGGATTTCGCTGGTGCATTCCGACTGGGGTAAACCATAAAGCGATCTATTCGTTGCGGCGAGTATGAAACGAAGGCATGCTGTAACACGACCCAGGATAAGCAATGCTCGTGTCATGACGCACGACGCAGTGAATTAGACGGCGTTGGAGCGGTGTCGTTGTGAAGTTAGACGCGTGCATCAGTGCCCAACGTTTGCCTGAATAAGGCCTAGTTTAGAGGTTCGATACATGCCTCAAGTATGATGAGCGCTCTGGGGAATAGCCTCCCTCTTGCACGAGGCGGTTGTTTCGTCTCCACTGGCCGCGTGTGATGGGCAGTCGGGAACATCCAGCAGGCGAGGAGAACTGTTGTGGTATGTTTACAGCTCATCATCTTCATTTGGTGAGCCCGGCGCTTATCTCTGATCGCGTGGCACAATTAAGCGAAATGGTAAAATAACAAATGAACTTAGTGGGTAAACATTTTACCGCCAGCCCTCCTCATCGTTTCCCCCGGGGGAAAGCCCCAATCTCTCCTAGAGCAAGCTGTGGACCCTCAAGAGGAACCAGTTGGGGTTTTGACAAGTAGGTTGTAGCTCTTCTAAGCTAATTTATGGGTTCTAAACTGTTGGGAAATGTTGAAGAAAAGAGATTCAATGACTCGAGGAAGATAGAATGGAACGTGGTGGTTCGGGCATAATTCACCGGCTGCATGACTTCTCTCCTTCCGGAACATGGATTCATCTCGCACGGTACCGCAGCATCACCGCAGCATCACCAGAATGTCCTGAAGCTGCGTGGATGTATGTATATGGCGACTATGTCCGGGAATCTCAAGGGACTGATTGGCCATGCGCATACATTTTACTCACACGTGTCTCCGTTTGGCTCATCCCCCAGGTTCTTTTGTTAAGTCAAGGGGCGACAGCGTTGGAACTGATGCATAGGTCGCGAACCACGACCAGGTTTTTATCGCCCAAAACGATCTCAACGGTATCGGCCCAACACAGTCCTAAGATTCACAAAATAATAAATCTGATGCGCATAAGGCGGCCCTCCAAATCTTAGCTTCAGATTTAAGTAAATCACTGAGTTGAGCTGTTCCATAAATGTCCGAGGAATAATTGAAACCCCCTGAAACCGCCCGTAAAAATGAGAGTGGATGGGTATGGTGGAGGAGTACCCTGGACAACATTACAACTGCCAAAACCACGTGCGGCGACGGGGCGAGGTCAGGGTGGTGGTCTCGGTAGCGGTCTGCTGCACGCTAAGATCAGAAAATGTCGACAAATTCCCTGGATAATATACGCACCGATGTGGCTGAGACCGTAGAAGTCGCTGTTGCTGTGGTAGTGGAGTCCGTCAGAGTACCAGTTGCGGTTGTGCTAGTTAGTGTGTCGGTCGCGGTGGGTAACGTGTCGGTCGCGGTAGTCAACGTGTTGGTGATCGATGTAGCAGTGGTCAGAGTATCCGTGGCCAGAGTGTCCGTGGTGAGAGTGTTGGTGCTTAGTGTGTCAGTAGCGAGGGTCGTGGTCGCAGCATCCGTCGTCGACGTCAGAGTCACTGTTACAGTATCGGCAGTTAGAGTCTCAGTGGCCGAATCGGTCGCAATGGTAGATGTGGTCAGCGAGAAGACGTCCGTGGTTGTGGTCTTATATCATCGAGAACATCAGTTGTGCGCGTGGATACGGCCATAAGGAAACTTACCGGTTCCACGGAAGTAGTGGGATCGCAGCCAACTGTGACAGTCTTTGTTGTTGTCTTTGTCGTTGTCTTTGTGACCGTCTTGGTCGATCCCCCCGTACTAGTCTATAATTTCATTGGCGATGAAGTTTACGGGCACTGTGAAATGCGAAAGATGATTTACCTTAGGAACGAGCAGAGTGAGAGTTTTCGTGACAAGCATGTACTCTTCATCAGCGCTGCGCCCAACCTACCCAGTGAAATACTCAATTGGCGTCCAAGGAAGCCAATAGCCACTTACCAGTGGCGTCGCCGTAGCCACAGCGGCGAGCAGGGTTACGGCGACAAGTAAGCCCTTGAGCATCATTATAACAACTGGAGGACGATGTCGAGGGCGAGCCGTTTGCTAGATTGGCCTTCTAGGGTGTGGGCACAAGTCGCACGGGGTGAGCAAGATCCAGCTCGAATTTAAGCCCGAAGGCCGTGTAGATGAGGTTCTAAATATGTCATAGAATCTTCCGAGATAATGAAGGTTGTGGTCTTCCCTGCAGCTGCGCAGCAGCCGAAAGGTACCGGAACTGCCCATGACCGAGAGCACGTGATCTCACCGCGCCACAACCTCCCGTTTCAGTCATGCAGCTCGTTCTTGGCGGTGTGCATGACCAGCCACAGATGTAGATAATAAGATATAATGACTTATTATGTCTCACCGTTTGAAGGTGAAAATGATCAGCGCCTGGAGCTAAGATGGTGCGTTAAAGATGGTTCAGCGGGATTCCACATTCCAGAGCAGATCATCTGCCGGTTGCCGTTAGGAAGGCTAGCAACGGCGGGGTAGTATCCGCTCTTTGTCCATGAGTGTTTATACGTAAAACACGGGTTAGCCTTGACGCTACCTATATGCAAACACTTTTTGCCTTGCATGGGTCGTATTAAAAACTGGATAGAGCGCTGAAAGGCGATAGGGTGGTAATTTATTTCTTGGGTCGGCTGTGCCATGTTGGGCGTTTGTTTGTGGAACCAGCGGCGAGTAAACTAGAAAGAAGCGCTCGCTGGGTCTGGCCCGGCCACTTCGAACCGTGATAATTATAGATTAAGATGGTTCTGTACAGCAACGTTCCTGGTTGTCCTAAACAGCGCTGGGCGCTTTTTGAGTTTGCACCATCAATCCTAAATGCTAAATTGACGGACACCCCAACTTCCATCGCACACCAGGTGCTGAACATACCTGAAGAATGCAAGTCTGGTAGATACTAATAGACACTTTCTAGACCAGCTGAGGTTCTCTAGTGGTAAAATATATTTGTTTCAAGCCATAACTTCTATATGAAGGAGATATTTCCGACTCTGTAGCCTTTGAAATCATACCAAGGGTTCCCATGCATAATTTTCATATCCTAAACGTCGTCTACACTGGAGTAGAGCTGTTTTCCTGGGCGGAATTCGCGCCATATCCGGGGAGACAGCTTTAGTTTTTAAGCACGTGCCCAGTTTTAGTGCGCGTGACGCAACCTCTCTATTATGTCTCCGCTCCACACCTTATCCTCATCTCATGCGATGATCAATGGCTCGCATCCGAGTGGTCGACTAGAGCGCCTCCGACCATGATCGTCGTCATATGATCTGCGCCCACCGTGGTTATCCCCTATTGTAACCACGCATCGATTATAAAAGATCCTGCGCGATTCGACTTGCTACCCGACCAACCACCCTCCCAAGTCGCACCAAAGCCATCATGTCTACCGGAGATGTAAAGATGTGCGTTTACCTACCAACCTCGTTATGAGATCTGACTTCGCTTCCCTCCCATGTCAAGTCACTCCAACCGGCGAACACCGCCAGCTCAGGATGGAAAACTTAATAAGATATCGAGTCAACTCACCGAAAGCCCTGTGCGTGCTTGGTTTTCTGTGCCGGATAGCACTTGTGGGCTAAATCCTTTTCCGTGGACAGGCTCATGGAGGTTCCCAGGCAATGCGTAAGTTGACTGCTCCCCCGGTGAGGTGAAAATGTATCTCAGTAACCGGTAGTCTACGCTGTCGGACTCACGGAGAAAAATATTACCAACCCACAAGTTGGGATCAGTCCTGTGTGGTGGGAAGGTGCGTTTCGATCTACCACGTTCATTCGGGGAAACAAATGGGTAATGTTGGCCATCAGGAAATCCATGCAACGCACACTTGGTTCGTTCGAATTATTTCTTTCGTAGGCCGGAGTATTCAAATAGGTGTTCCATAGCTTGAACTAGCGAAAAAGGTCAAGGAAGGGTGCGAGGCGGAAAACATCAACGGATTTTTGTTTAGCACGATCGGAGTTAGGTACGTATCTGGTTATTCCACCTCGGTGTTAAACTTATAGGCTGGTCCTTGTGCAGCGATGGCATTACTATGGCCACAGATGGGATGCGCTATGTTTGTGGCTCTCTTCAGAGGATTAAGGATAGGTCCTAATTTTAGTCTTATCGAATTACAGAGTTTACCCAGCCGTGACCTGATCGCAGACTCGATTGAGGCGGTAAGTGATTACCATATTGTCCCAGAAGTTTACTCAGTTTCGTTCGACATTTAGGTGACGATGGTTTGCCCCCTAAAACTAACACTAGACGCCCCCACCCTGATTTTTCCAACGTAGGCTCAGCACTACGACGGTAATATCTCACTTCCCGGCTGTGACAAGAACAGTGAGCCAGTACCTCATCATTGCGAACGTGAAAGCTAATGCAAATTAAAACCTAGTGCCGGGTTGCTTGATGGCGGCCCTCCGGCACAATAGGCCGACGATCCTTATATACGGTTCGCTCATCCGGATCAACTCTTGATCAAAAAGCGCATTCTAAATATTATCCATTTTATCTTAGGCGGGACGATCCAAGCTGGAATCCGGCACGTCGACTGCCCCGCTCTCGGGTTCAAAAAGGGCGGCACAGTGAACATCGCGGATGCGTACGAAAGCTTCGGAGCGTGGAAGACTGGACAGATATCTGAAGAGGAACGGATGGATGTTGTGCGGCACGCATGTCCTGGCGCCGGAGCCTGTGGTGGAATGTGAGTGTATGATGACCGGTTGGTACAGAATAATCTAATGGAGTACAGGTATACGGCCAACACCATGAGCTCAGTTTTGGAAGTCCTGGGGATGAGCTTGCCTTATTCTGCTTCGATTCCGGCAGTCTATCCTGGTAGGTGGTGCTGTTCGAGCACCTTGTTATGGCTGATGAACTGGCCTTGTAGAGAAAGCGCAGGAATGTTACCGCGCTGCGAAGTATCTGAAGAACTTGTTGGCAAAAGACATCAAACCCAGGTGTGTAATACACTATTGATGCGGTCGTGTAGAGGGGTTCTAAGTGTGGAAACAGGGATATAGTTACGAGGAAGTCGCTGGAGAACGCAATCACCATCGTCAACGTCATCGGAGGATCTACCAATGCTGTAAGCTCAACATCGCTAGTATGATTCTCCCAATATCAACGTACTTTCGCCAACAGGTCCTGCATCTCCTTGCTATCGCCCGCTCTGGCGACATCCCGCTCACAATCGACGACTTCCAAACCATCTCCGACCGCACTCCCTACCTTGCGGACCTCAAACCTTCCGGAAAATACGTCATGGAAGACCTTCACCGTGCCGGTGGGATACCGGC
The DNA here is from genome assembly GCA_019616945.1 of Ceratobasidium sp. 414. Taxonomy (NCBI): domain Eukaryota; kingdom Fungi; phylum Basidiomycota; class Agaricomycetes; order Cantharellales; family Ceratobasidiaceae; genus Ceratobasidium; species Ceratobasidium sp. 414. Next base: position 47,128 of record WSTK01000069.1, on the reverse strand, counting down.
GCTCCTCAAGTACCTTTTAAACCACACCAACCTAATCGATGGGTCGCAAATGACGGTCACCGGCCGTACGCTCGCCGAGAATCTGGAAGATGTGGAGGAGTTGGCGTTTGGAGAGGGTGCGCAGGACGTGGTAATGCCAATCGAACGGCCGATCAAGAAGACGGGTCACTTGACGGTTTTGAGAGGAAATTTGGCACCTGGTTCGGCGGTGGCGAAATTGACAGGGAAGGAGGGGCTGTTCTTCGAGGTAAGTTGCGCCTAACAGCCCCTAACGACGATTAATCGGAATATTTCAGGGAGTGGCTAAATGCTTTGACGTGTGAGCATTTTTAGGTTACGACGGTTACATTTTTTTTGTTTCTAACATTGGTTTTGATCACAGCGAGGCAGACTTTTATCCTGCGTTGGAGAAAGGGGAGATCAAGGCTGGTCAGGTCATCATCTTTAGGTATCAAGGTCCAAAGGGAAGCCCTGGAATGCCAGAGGTGGGTTTGTACTTTCCACCGAGCTTAGCAGGATAATCGACCCCGATTGCTTTAGATGCTAGGTGTGCAGAATGCATCGCATTACTAGCCAAGTGTATTAACGAGCTCCATCTTGAACAGGGCCCACCGCCGCGATTATGGGTGCAGGATTCGGAAACTCAACTTGCTTGATCACTGACGGCCGATTTTCGGGAGCGTCTAGAGGATTCATCATTGGTGAGTAAGGTTTAGGTGCCTTTGATTGAATATAGATGGTTCCTTGTCAACGTGTTTTCGCTCACCCCACTTTGGTAGGTCATGTTACGCCCGAAGCGCACCTTGGTGGGCCAATTGCGCTCGTCGAGGATGGCGACAAGATCACTATCGACGCTGAAAAACGTACTATCGACTGGCGCGTCTCAGAGGATGTACGTGTTGCCCGTCAAGCGGCTCTTATGAAACGTGGTCCTCGGCCATTTACCGTGAGGAGAGGGGTGCTGTTGAGATATGCGAGGGACGTTGCGGTATGTCGGTTTGGATTCACCATTTAGATATTTGGGTTGACTTCTCCTTGCTTTTGTAGCCCGCGAGCGAGGGTGCATACTGTGATTAAAGCTCCTGGCACGTTGAACGAGTGAACTGGTTGGGTATGGTTGTGACCGTCACTGTAAATCATGTAAATGCGAATAAAGCTCGTCACAGCCATGGCAGCGAGTAAGCAACAATTCAGGAAACAGATGGGCTACCACGCATATATCCACCGAAAGCCCGGTAAGCGCGTGATTTACCGTTGAATTTACACGATAATACATGGAGGGTGGGGATAATGAAGTCATCGGAACATCGAAAGCACTGCTGTAGTGCGCTGATAAAGCAAGACTCATAAAACATCCCCGAGGTCCGAAGTGTTGAGATCAGGCTTTGGGGGTTTGGGCGGGTTTGGCTCCGTGGAGGGGGCAAGAATAATGTAAACACCAAGCCGGTAATGCTGTTCTAAATCCGGCGAAATTGTACTCTCGCCAAAGCCTTGGATGATGGCGGTACGCAAAGCATCCACTGCTTGCACCTTTTCCCGAAGAGTATTCATATTGAGGAGGGCACTCTCAGATTTCCCGGGCAGAATCTTGGGGGTGAGTTTCTTGAACGTTTTGGACAGCGCACTTTGCATTATTCCGTGAGCACAAAGCAACGAATGAAGAAGGGAGGGCATACTTGCAAACGGTCATTTTTATTTGCACCTTCTCAAGCTCCTCGTGTTGAACCTTTTGTAGTCGTTTCTTGTTCGACTCCTTCTGTCTTTGCACGATTCGTTCCAATCCGCGCAGGTAAACTGCAACGTGAGGCATTGGCCCAAGCAAGATCTGTTCATGTCTACGGAAAGCCTTAGCATAGAGTAGGGGGCACTCAATTCCCTCGGCGTCTTTCTTGTATTCGCCATGAAACTTGCGGATCCGATCATCGGTCGTAGTGTGGGGGACTTTGTTTCGGAGTCGGTATCGAGAATAGTAGTCCCAGATGGTGCGAACTGCAAACCAGGCAATAACTCGCTGTCGAAAACTGTATCTCCTGTAGCAGAATAGGATTCGCTTCCCAGCCTCCAAGTCTTTGGCAGTGAGAGTACGATGAGCCTGAGGTTTGGGGACGGCTGCAAGATAGTCGACTTGGGGAGGGATGAGCCCTGCAAAGGCATCTGCAGCAGGCTGGCCGGAGATATCGTCGGGAACTTCGATAGGGTCGCTGCCTTGTTTGAGTGCGGTGTCTTGTTGGTTCGGCGCGGTTGTATCTGTCTTGGCTTGTGATTGGGTGAACGGCTTGGCCTCAGGGTTGAGGGCGCCACCCTGGCGTTGGCCCAATGTACTCGCCAAAGACAATAGATTTTCGAGGTCTGGCTTGATCTCCTTGTAGATAATTTGTTTGACCCATGGGTTGACTCGGGGTGGGTTGTTGTTGCGATGAAGTATATGTACCAGCTGGTCAGAGCCCCGGTTGAGTTGGCATCGATACAAAGCTGATTCCAGTTCGAACCATGAATCGGTTCTCGCAAATCTGTATCGTTGTCGTAGATCAACGAAGATGAAGGAAAGTTTACAGGAAACCAACGCACCTCGCACACAACGCGTTGTGTATAACACCCGGCAATCCAGTGAGCAGACGAGAAATCGTAACGCGCATAAGGTTTCTGCTAACTGGAGAAAGTCCTAGGTTATTTGCAACTGTGGGGGTGCCTTCGTTAGTTCCGATCCTCCTACATTTTGTGATTGCTCACTCAGAATAAGCAACCGGCAACTACGAGGTCAACCTCAGTAGGCAGCACATGGCGACAAAAATCCAGGCTTACATCCTCAAAGTAAGAACGCCACGTAACAGGAGGCTAGGTGGTCCATGAAATCCATATAGCGCTGAGGGTAAATTTATTTTTTATGGGATTAACACAGGCAAAAAACAAAGGCACTCACTTGAAGTACTCGGTTTGCCTTCCGTACCGGGCTCATACGTTCGCAGGTACTCAAGTGTCTTATAAAGTGAGTCCAGAAACAACTCGAAAGACCATCCTTGCTGCTTGGCTTGAGGAGGGTGTTGAACAATATCGAGGGCCCATGACTGAGGAAGTACCAGTCCATTAAAAACTCCCAAAATACCCAATGTCCATCTTCGCGTTTGAACAATCAATTCGCGCCCAATAGACTCGAGAAGATGAACTAGGACGTTGGCTTCAATCATAAGTGGCCTAAAGAGTATGCGACTACCAGGGCAATTTCAGTAAAAAGAAGCGCGAATTTCCGTGACACCCACTGCGTGGCAAAGATCGCGCGTTTCAGGGTGTCGTCTGACCCTCCAAGGTAAAAATCGATGAAGTGATGGATGATCGAGCGGTCCCGACCGGGGGAGCCTGGGATATGTACAACCAGATCCGGGTGCCAATTCACAAGTTGCATGGAATGCAATCTAGGACCATAAGCAGCCAAACTTTGCCGATGCACCCGGTATGCAAGTTCCAATAACACTAGAACATCCGTCACAAACCTCGACACCACCCGGCCGGGCCAGATTTCGTGTAGATTGCGTTCGCACCAGTTCGCAACAACTCCGGACCCCCGGTGAAGCTCACGAACTTTGGTTGGCTCTGCACAGAGGACGCTGCCTAGCGGGGGGAAGTGAGGGAGCAAAGTTTCGTAAAGCTTGCGAGTCCATGCCCTAGATCACAAGATAAGTCATACACCATTCGATATGGTTCGCCGGGCAGGCTTACCATTTGTAGCCCTGATATTCGGACGTAGCTTGGGCTTGGTACGAGTGGATGATCAAGATCTGCAAGATGTGAGCTCGTAACCTCTCGTTGAAGTGTATTTGCCGAACGTCATCCGCCAGCCTATAACTATTGAGCTCGTGGCGGCCACAGTAGGAGAGTTTGCAATTTCCGAAGATAGCAAAATCCAAACAAGGCTGAATATAACGAACGCCGTTGGCTACAAAATGCATACTTTGTACTTCAGACTTGAGTTTGTCGGAAATTGTCGTTATAGCAAGCCGGGTGATATCAGATTCTGATACCATTACCGCCTCGAGTCCTAGTGCAAAGGGGGTTGACTCAACATTTCCCACGACAGCCTCCACGTTTTCGTACAAGATTGAAGAGGAGAGGAGGCGGAACTCGGATACTAGCGAGGATTCGTCCTCCGTGGCGTCAGCATCAGTATGAGACTGCGCGAGCTCGAATCCTAACAGGCGCTGGGTATCCACAGAGGACGCTTTGAAAGTTCGAACCAGAGCGGCAAGACCATTGTAGTAGCTCAGAGCAAGAACTGAGTTAGAGATAAAGGTCGAAATCGCGGCATTGTGTAGAGCGACCAGGCCACGAGAACATTGCGCGAAGCAAAGCAAGGCTTCTTCACCGCGGGACAGCGCCGCATTAGCTTTGGCTAACGACACGATCCTATCCGCTTTCTTAGTATGAAAGGCTTGAAACGACTCGAGCTGTACAAAAGTATGTTATACACCGCTCGCACACCCTTGAGTGGATTGTCACGTACCTGGCGATGTTCGTCTTCATTCAGCGCTGCCAAGTCGAGCTTCGAAAGTTGTTCCAGCAACGATGCTACCGCAGGGTTACCCAGCTGAGATCCCACGGAACCATAAGGCATAGTCATCCAAAGTCCACGAATGGCGTGGCTCAGTGCCTGACGTAGGAGGTCTTGATCTCCGGAACGCGATAGCAGCCGAATGCATTCCAGGAGATCATGGTCTCTGAGGGCTACTTCAGCCGCATCATCATAACGCTTGTGATGTTCGAGCACGTGGATGCGTGCTGCATCAAATCCATAATCTTCCATGTAGTCTAATTGCTCCTCAACGTCATCAAATAGCTCCGCAGCTCTCCTGGCGACCACCCATTAGCAAGCAAGTCTTGTCAGCTACTCAACTAACTCACTCGTACTGAGATTTGCGCAAAAATTCCAAACGCGCGATCCCGATAATCTCGTTTGCGAGGCCTTTTTGGACTTTGTGCTTCTTGACAACATCAACGGCCTCGATAAAGCAGCCCGCACGACGAAAGTTTTTTGCGGCCAAGTCGAACTCTTCCGCCGAGCGATAAGATTCTGCAGCGAGCTTCCAATCCTCTGCCTGCAAGAAGCACTCTGCGGTGCGAAGGTAGCACGAAATTTGCTGCTTGCCCTTGGAACGCCTGGCACAGTCTAGGAAATCCTTTGCTGCCTTGGTGAACGAATTACGCCAGGTTTGTCGTTCTGCCGATGCCGATTTCGCGAGCAAGAGCCGAGCCTCTTTGCGGGCTTGATATGCGGCGGCAATGTCACGTTCCAGCTCTAAGCCTGCTTTCTCGAAGCAAAACATCGCCTGAGGGTAGAGTCCTTTGTTGAAGAGAAGTCGGCCGCTTTTGGCCCAGTCGGCCTCCGAGGATGAGACTTTAACGGTTGCTGTTCAGTGTGCAAATGCGAAAACATGCACACGAGACGTACCACTCAACTGAGGCATGTCATCTTCCGGACCACACAGCGTAATTAATTCTTTTTTACTCCAAAATGTCTAGTCGCGAATGAGAAGTCAATGAAAGTGCCGAATTTAATCCTTACCTTCATGGGCTCTGCCTTTTCCGATACATCCCATATCCAACAGTGGTTCCGCGCGCGAGTCAACCCGACGTACAGGTTCTTGAGCTCAGTGCATATAACAGCATGTCGTATCTCGTCAAAGCGAGGTACTGGTCCAGTGTTGACCCCCTGAAGTCCGTGAAGAATTACCCGCCAGGTGGAGGCAGCGGGGGTAGAATCTTCGAAGAAATTGTATAACAAGACATCGTCAAACTCGAGGCCTGCGAAATGATCAGGCCCCCAGCTAAATGATTATCAACCGTGCACACCTTTGCTTTCATATAAAGTCAGGATAAGCCCAATTTCGCCCACTTGAGCTCGCAATGTCTCACGAGCAGCCTCATTCCTCACAAGGATAACTTGAGAGGCGCCAAAGTCTATCTTTGTGTCTCTGATAAAAACAAAAACCTAGTAAGTCATAGTTGAGGATAATATGACCCGGGAACGTACGCTTCTCCTCGCAGAAACTGCTCGAACCGGACAACGCCTCGGTCCCACCCAGAAAAGAAAATAGGCTTGGGTCCGTCGATTAGCCCAGTTTCTTTGCTCAGCTTGTCGATAGAGTATGGGAATAGGTCTGAAATGAGCTGGACCACCGAACTCGCGCAGTCGACAATCCCGCCATGACTTCGGTAGTTAACGGCCAGATGGAATAGTGTCGGGTGGATAGCGCTACGTTTCCCGCATTGTACTGCTTCGTCTTGTTCCTGTGAGGCAATATGAAAGATGAGCAGAAGGGAAATATATTACGACAGTCAGACGCACCTCCAGGCGCCACAAAAACGCGCTTAGGTCCTCGAACCGGAAAGAGCTCCCAGCGGAAATCGTCTGTTCGAGAACACAATGTAACCATTATCTGAAAATCATGCCTTGTGACCATTACCTGAGCAGTGTCGCCCGCCATGAAGATCCCATGTGGATTATTACTAAGACTGTGTAGTACTAGTTCCCTCAATTTAAGGACACACTCAGATGGGAGGTTTTAAGCTACTCACATTTGATATCAACAAGCAAATTATCCTGGGCCTTGAGACCATTTCAAACGTGAATTAGTGTCTTACCAATAACATGTATATTGCTCGTATTTACCTCGTCGACGTATCTAATTCAACCGAAGGCAACTGAGCGGACGCAGAGTACTCAATGATATCTAGACTTACAAACAATCTAGCTTGGGTCCGGGCACTCTTCCGTTCATCACACTGATAAGAGCTTGCGTTCTATCCGACAAGAATTAGGTGGTCTCAGTTTCAACAAATCATACGTCCACGTACCGCTCAGCAGCGTCGTACCCTCCGTACGTTTGCTTTCGCTTCCGATAAATCTCATACAAATCATAAACACGGTCCCGCTGCGATGCAAAAGACGATTTCCGATGGCTCAGGCTTGTATACGCTTCACGACCAAGTGCACCAGTCGTTGATTCCAGAGCAGGCTCAGAACCCTGAAAATAATTGTATAAGCCCAAACCTCGAAGCATGCACATAAATTTCAAACCTCGATAACCCCCAAGAATTCGCTATAAACCAGGGCCGGGTCCAGACCTTTCGCGAGACGGTAATCGAAATGCGGCCAGTATGCCGCGACGAATATCCTGTTGTATTATTTCGCACACCGCCCAACAAACAAGTTAACGGGCAGTACGTACTCAAATGTTACAGCGGCGCGTCGGGCACGCTCAATATCCTCCCTGGTATCGACAGGTGAAACGTCTCCGCCACTCGTCTGTTCAACTTCCTCTTCTCGATCGAGGTCAATCTTGACGTCGGCCACCTCCTGGATAGCAAATCGTTGTTCGGCAGCGATGTGCGCCTTGGTGCGAGTTGATCGCCTGAACTGCAGGCCATAGTCCGCCTCGAGTAAGCTGCACAACTAGAGAGGCAATAAACGTTGGCCAAAATACCCAAATATATTGGACCCGACAAACTAACCTGGTCATACGTCAGGAATAGTGGGAAATGTTTGTCCTCCAACAGAGAATACTTTGCTGGTAGACCGAAAGCACCGGCGTCTTCGTCATCCAAGTCTGCAAGCACCTGTTCCTCGTCCTGCTGCTCGGGACGAGAGGACGCCGCAGAAGATGCAGAAACAAGATTATTGTAATACTCTTGAACCCGTTGAGCGAGCACACGAGATTGGGTGACAAATACTTGACGCGGTTTCGTAACTTCCTCCATCTGCTCGAATAGCTTTTCGATACCAATCATCTACGCAAGTAGACAGTCAGCCAACATGGCCTCCCAAAACGCGGGCTACAAACCTTAAAGACGATGCTGGTCGTTTTGCCTTTGAAACGGTTAGGAAACTGGCCATCCGAATAGCAAGAATCTGAAACATACCTGTCCCGCTACGACCTAAAACAAAGCACGCAGACTGGTGGTAGATAATTTCTTTCTCCTTTGGGCTAAACATAATCCAAATGTCAGCACAAGAAATTACGCGTAGATCACTCAAGACACTGACGAAACATGGAAAACATGACTCGAGTCCGAATCATTCAAAATTGCTATAAACCAGTTATTAGCAGTCCGGCATGGAAAGTCCAAGTAGAACGCACAGTCGATCAGCGTTTGAGACATTGGTATAAACTTCTCTAACCTATATTAAACAAATGTTAGTTGCCATTTTTAGCTAAATGAGTAGCTTACGCAATGAGCGAATGCAACTGCCAAACGAAAGTTAACCAACAATCTAACTCACTCTACGGCAAAAGGGACCCACCTCCAAAAAGTCTTTGTCGGTCATACCCTCGAGTTTTGGAGCCTCTTTTGAAGGGAGCTCAACAGGAACCTCGAGATCCTCGTCATGAGGAAACTGGGCGGGCAAGGTGACGTTTTGCCCGGGCGCGCGGTGGGTCGCGCGAAACAGACATCTACACCAAATGCTTCAGACAAGCCCGGAAGATCAAGGATCTCACGGGTGCCCTTACCGACGACGATATTCCTTCCCTCGCCGGTTGATATGATAGTGGGAGACAAGGGACCAGAGTCGGTTATCGAGTTGGGCGTGCGTGTAAACGCCGTACAGCTTGATAACTAAAGCCGGGTATAAGTAGTGTGTCGAATAAAAAAAGTGGCGCAACGCTTACTTTGCTTATCGACCTATGGCGAACGGGTATACACAGCGTGAGATAGGGAGCAGAATGATGCAACAAAACAAACCTTTGTATCTACATCAGTATCGAGATCGATTTGATAGACGATCCGTAAATCGCGAGAGACCTTGGCTTCGTATATGGGAACTGTTCCAGGACAAGCCAAACTCAGTAGTTGCCCACAAGTGCCCTCAAGATCACATGCCTTCTGTTTCCAGTCCCAAAAGCCTTTTCTGATTGTCATCGGAGAAGAATCCTTGTGATAGTTCGCTGAAGGAAGTACCCCAAGATCCATTACATACAGAAGATCAAACCTTGAGCAAACGCATCCAGGCACTCTAAACGCGAGAAATACGACTCACGTGATCTTTTTCCGCACCATCCTAAAGACATGATTGTCTCCCTTCTTTATCTGGCGTAAGTGGGCCACAGCGCGTCCAGAAACGACAACTGGCCAAGCTCCAAGTTCAGAGGCGTTGTCAAAGTATTTGGCGGCGCCAAGAGGCCGGATGTGCGGGAACGCGCCAGGGTCGGGGGCGGAAGTAGTAGCGGTGTTGGTATTATTCGACTCAGAGGTCGGCAACACAAGAGACGAACTAGGGTTACTGCCTTGGACATGTTGCAATGTTTCTTTGAAGAAGAGAGCCTTTGCATGGACTACAAGTTCTGGCCTAGCGAACGAATCGAGTAATACCTAGTCATTAAACTATCAGCCCATTCGATTACTAAAATGAGCTGGATCAATTACCTCCAATAGCTCACGCAAACTATCCAACAGATGAATTTCGGTCACGGAGAGTTCGTCGGGAGTCGTGGGCAAGTCAAAGTCGATTGCGGCGAACAACCCTGGATCCACTAGCGCCGTATTCTGACGACCACGAGCAGTACCAGCAGCCTTCCTCTTCTTCTGGCTTTGTTTTTTCTTGAAGAAAGGGTCTACGTCTTCATCGTCTTCCTTGTCCTTCGCGCTCGAGCTCCCGCCAAACGTAATTGAGCTCAATGCCTCCAAGGCTGCGACAAAGTTGGGGACATGCCTGCACGCGTCATCGACTTGCCGGTCGGCTAAATGAGGTGGGAGTCGATTAAGATACAAGCGAAACCGATGAAGCAGCATGCAGCTCAGGCTGTCTGTCCAAACGTCTCGTGTAACTGGGAATGAGCCTGAGCCGCAGACGGACCGGCGAACCTCGTCTCGAATCTCCTCGTTGGCTGAATAGGTCGGAAGATAAGGGAGCAGGTTAGCTTTGCGGTGGAGATTACGGACAACTCGAGTAGGCATACCAGTGATCAAAAATTCTAACAAATCCGGTTCTTGCATAGCCAGAACTCGAATGGCCTGAGTGGGTTTACCAGACTCCCAAAGCTTCTTCAGGGCAAAATCAATCCATTCTTCAGGCGTCTTTGAAGGCTCTTCCTCTAGCGTATCTTTGGCCTCCTGGCGAGGGAACTTCGGGCTGAACAACGGAGAGACGGGGGACTGGACGTCCGAGCTCGACCCTTTTCGCTCGCGAAACCCGGGTAAAGTGCGTTGAGCATCAGATTTGGCGCGGTTTTTACGTGCCATATTTCTTCTACAGTTTCAAGGTGATTTTAAGCAGTATAAACAAAAGTGGTAAATCGGTGAGTGAAGGACGCAAGGAGCTGGCACGAGAGTGGCAACTCATAGCCACTGATCCTCAGGGTCCCGCTGTCAAACTTAAATTATATCAAATTAGGTTACATGACAAGGCGGGGTGAGGCACATTCGCTTTCTGATCCGGCGGTGTTGTTTGTTCACCTACAAGGACGGACCCATTTCTCGCCAATCCAGTCTCCGAGAGCTCCATCTTGAATGGCGAAATCTTGAGCCAGAACAGCTCGAGTTGATTGCATCCTTACTTCCCAACCTCCGCCTGCTCGAGTTCAGAGGCACGGAACTTGGCGAAGCAGAGGTGCTGGAAGATGGACCTAATGCCCTGCAACCAGTTATCCTTCACAGCTGGTCGTTCTTTAGAACCCAGGAGAGAAGTTGGCACAATGCATACATTCCCCTTGAGGAGGACGTTTTCAACGCCGCAAGGTCTGCAATTTGTGCTATCAAAGGGACCGGAGCACTTACCCTGGGCTAGATACCGTGTCTACTGTCTATGGCCAAATGCAAAATGTGAGCTTCTTCCAAAAATATCACACAGGGAACCCTCGTCCGGCAGTTACACAACAGCCGACTTGGACAAAGCAATCGCGTTACTGAGATCCCAAGGCGGAGAAATGTTGAATAGTGCAGCAAGCGAGCCGGAACAGGGTTGGTGACTTGAGTGCTATGCATCGAATCGAGAGGCTGGTTTATATTACCCAGGTCTCAACTATGTAAGAGTTAGCATACATCTTAGTTAACCTTCAACACTGTGCTAGATTCGAGGATTCCATCATGCATAGCTTAGTTAGGAGTACTGGCAGAAGAGACCCGAGTGTAAACCTATTGAGTGTTGGAATTGGGTAGGAGCGCGAAATAGTTTGACTAGCGGGTGGGATTCCGATATACCCCTCCACTGACCGCGACCAGCTATAGGCACTGAATCCGCGCGTACACCCGTGAGCCATATTACCTAGTAAACACAGGTACTACTTACAGGATTACGCCTTTTACGTGGGAAACAGTGGGTGAAGTGCTTTTTTCGGCAACCGAATCTGAGGCTCCGGTGACCAGAACTAGTTCTTTTATCAAGCGCAGCACAATGATTTGACACATTCACCAACGGCTTTGACGGAGATGACGATAGAGCGGCTGAACGCGTATAAGGCCAAAAACAACATGTTGCCTCGGCGTATTATCTTCTTCCGCGACGGTGTGTCCGAAGGTCGGTTCCTCATGGTGCGCAAAGAAGAGCTCCCTAAAATTCAGACGGCAAATCGTACAACCCAAAGCTCACCATCCTGGCTGCGGGCAAGCGGCATCATACGATATTCTGGCCTACCAAGGATGAAGATGCCGACAAGGGCAATTGCAAGCCCGGGACAGTTGTCGACCGGGGAGGTATGTACTTGAATAACCACAGGTTGAAACCCAGCTGACGGTAATTTGGTGCACAGCTACGTCCGTATACGAATCTGATTTCTGCCTCCAGTCGCATGGCGGCGTGCAGGGCAGGACGCACCCGACACACCACACCATTTGTAGATGACGAAAACGCGGCCACGGTCGACCGGCTTCAAGGTTTAACGCACGGGATAACTTACCTGCTTGCTCGCGCATCCAGGGCTGTTTCCCTCGTCCCGCCTGCTTGCTATGCTGGTGGTTATACGAGTCGCACCAAAAGTTCAGTCATTTTAATGATTCATTTCTGCACAGATCTCGCCTGTGGGCGCGGCCGTTGCTATCTTGCCCCGCTCCTGAACCCCACGACAAGGCAAAATTGATCCAAAGTGGGGTGAGCACGAAGGAGGAAGTTGAGAATGAAGCGAACAGGCAGTGGGGGAGGAGCCCCACTGATCCTGAATTCCAAAGGACTATGTTTTACCTCTCGGGAGCTAGATATATGCGGATGGCCAATGGCTTAGATGCATGTAAATTGAAGAAACCTTCGAACCGGCCTTGAACCTCGGATAATTGTAGAGTTTATGTACAACCTTTGAACCCGAACGGCACTCGAGTGACGACAATTCATGTCTGGGCTGATGCTGAGTCATCCGATAATCCAGCCTCGCCCGCACCGAATCTTAGTTTCACCACTTGGCAATTCTAATGCCACGCGATTAGGACCACACAGCGATGGTGCACATATTGGACTGGTAAAACTTTGCTGGGGCTCGAGCTCCTGGTCGAGTTCCTGCTTAGAGTGAAGCACTATTACAATTTGAGGGGTGCGCGCACCAACATGCCACAGTATACTGAGCCAAATAAGCATTTATATTAAGGGTTGGGGATGACATCATTTGAGCCCAATCGCGTCATATGAGCGCTGAATTCTATGTCACCGACCTGTAAATATCGACTGCGACCCAGCATACCCCCACTAAAAACCAAAGTGGGGCAAAAACGTTAGTATTTTGTCCGGCAGGTGGAATCCCGATATCCGCCTCCACCGACTACGGCCTTACTTGGCGCAACAAGTCATGCTCAAGAAGCATGCATAAACCCAGAGTTTCCTGCAGTGAGGTGAAAAACACCCTCGGATCATGCTTTTACGTGAACGCAACCACTAGAACTCATTCTTTCATCAGCGCAGCACGAGAACCCGGCATATTCACACAAACGACTTGCGCCGTGCCCGCATATAGTCATCCAAATACTTGATCATACGATTCACGGAGCTCAACCTCCCAACAGAGTTGAGAACCAAGACCGCATGTCTAACCCAGTTCCCAGAGCAGCAGCTCCAAGGAAGCCGCGGCGCCTCGGCCAATGGGCGGGTGGGAGTTGGAAGTTGGGCGCAGAGGTCCGCGGCGCCTCGGGGCTGTCGACGTCAGTATGCGTTCATCACTCTTGCCAATTCCGGAATATATATATATAAGCGCGGAGTTGTCCTACGACGCCAGACTCGACTACCACCACCATGCCTTCCCAACAAGTGATGACCAACAAGGACGGCGCGACCTACACCACCTCCAACGGCGCACCCTACTCGGAGCCGTATGAGGCTCAACGCCTCGGCCCAGACGGTCCCCTCCTCCTCCAAGGTGAACCGCTACTGAAATTAATCACAAACTGCAGCTAACATTACTCGACAGACTTCCACCTCATCGACCTCCTCGCACACTTTGACCACGAACGCATCCCCGAACGCGTCGTTCACGCCAAGGGCGCAGGCGCGCACGGCCACTTTGAAGTCACCCACGACGTCTCTAACATTTGCTCTGCCGCCATCTTCAACAAGGTCGGCAACCGCGCGCCCATTACCATGCGCTTCTCCACCGTCGGCGGCGAGTCTGGTTCGCCCGACACCGCGCGCGACCCGCGTGGGTTCTCCATCAAAGTCCGCACCGAGGAAGGCAACTGGGACTGGGTCTTCAACAACACGCCCGTGTTCTTCCTCCGCGACCCGGCCAAGTTCCCCCATTTTATCCACACCCAGAAACGCGACCCGCAGACAAACTTGAAGGACGCGGACATGTTCTGGGACTACTTGAGCCAGAACCCGGAGAGTATCCACCAGGTCATGATCCTCTTTGGCGATCGCGGTGTGCCCGACGGATACATCCACCAGCATGGATACTCGGGCCACACGTTCAAGTGGGTCAACGACAAGGGCGAGTTTACCTATGTCCAGGTCCACTGTCTCGCGGAAAAGGGGGCCAAGGTGCGATCTCAGTTCATCGCCGATCGTTGACGTCATCTCATCAATCAACAGTTTTTGACGCAGGAAAAATCGGTCGAGCTTGCGGGCACCAACGCCGACTATGCCACCCAGGACCTCTTCGAGACCATCGAACGGGGCGAGACTCCCACCTGGAACGTCTTTATAGTATGTTCATGCCGTCCTTCTGGTCGTTATGCTCGCTCAATTTGCTATAGCAAACAATGACCCCGGAACAAGCCCAGTCCTTCCGCTACAACATCCTCGACCTCACCAAAATCTGGCCGCACGACCAGTACCCGCTCCAGCCCGTCGGCAAACTCGTCCTCGACCACAACCCCGAAAATTACTTTGCTGAGATCGAGCAGGTTGCATTCTCGCCTTCCCACCTCGTGCCGGGTGTGGAGCCCTCGGCGGACCCGGTCCTCCAATCGAGGTTGTTCTCGTATCCAGATACACACAGGCACAGGTTGGGTGTGAATTACCAGCAGATCCCGGTTAACGCGCCTTTGTGTCCTGTTGCGAACTTTCGTGAGTGTCTGTGACGTTGATATGAGATTCGAGTATTGACGGTTTGGCGGGTTGCAGAACGTGCTGGGTTCATGAACGTCGTATCTCAAGGCGCCCGACCAAACTACCAATCCTCGATCGCGCCGCTAGCATATAAAAAGTCGCTCACGTCCGTGCAGCACGAGACCTTTGTTGGGTCTGCCGTATCGGATTTGAGCGAGATTACTGAGCGTGCGTGCTATCCCACATCTCGCCTCGCCCTCTCTGATATTGATAATTTTGGGTTAAAGTCGACTTTGAACAACCTCGTGCGCTCTGGAAAAATGTCTTCAAAAAGGACGCTCAGGACCGGTTCGTCAAGAATGTCGCGGGCCATTTGGGGAATGTAAAGAGCACAGAGATCAAGGCGCGCCAACGTACGTCTTCCCCTTCCCATTCCCTTTTCCTCTTCCCTCGTCCTCCGTCTTCCGTCTTCCCCTTCCGTCTTCCCCCAACTCGCACTAACCCATATCTATTATAGTGTCCGTGTTCGCCGCTGTTGATCAGACCCTCTCGGATCGCATCGCCAAAGAACTCGGCGTCCCGACCGTCAAACCGCTGCAGGTCAAGCCGGCCACCGAGGTCGTCGGGTTCAGTGCTGAAGTCGTCAAAGGTCCGGTTGGGATTAACAAGGCGCATACTGTACGTGTGAACTAGGCGCATGTGGTAAGGTGTTGTTTCATGTGTACTTGTATCTTTGAAGAAAATCGATTGATGTAATTTGCGTGATCGATTTACGCGTGGAGTCTCGCTGCTTCGGTGGTTCTCGCGCACGGTGTCACGTAGTTAGGCATCCGGAACTCGCCCAATTCGCGCTCTGCTGCTCATTCATACGCTGATCAACAACTCGGGGATCGGTCGGGGTCTTACAAATACCGCGACACAGGATGACGCGTTCAACTGCGCACTAAGCATACATGGCTCAGCAGGCGTCATCTGACTAACGCGCCGGGGAGCCCGGCGTTCTCGATACCTTTTTGGCCCCGTCGCCGAGTTGGCCTCAGTCGCATAAAACGGCGTTGGGCTAGTCGACAAGAATTCACAAAAAGAATCTCCACCAGAAACAGTCACCTTTTTATCATGAGTTCCTCCAACACGCTTTTGAACGGGCAAAAAATCCTCATCATTGGTGGTTCCTCTGGTATGCATAGACCCATCCCGTTCCATTCCACCTCGTCTTACACGCGATATGTAGGAATCGGCCGTAGTGTAGCAGCTGCAGCTCTGTCCAACGGCGCATCAGTCGTCATCGCCTCCTCGACCCAGTCCAAAGTCGACGCCGCCGTCGAACGGCTCAAAAAGGGCATCGAGGGCAAGCAAAACGTGACAGTGTCCGGACATTCGTTCAATATCAAGGACTTTGCTGCCCTCACCGGATTCTTGACCAAGGAAGCTCCTTTCGATCATTTGGCAAGTGGGATTCACCAAGCCAGGCGGGAACGTCAATCTAAATCATTAAACTAGGTTATCACTGCTGGAGAAGTTCCTAAAGGAACGGGCGGGCCGCCGGCTGACGTTGATGTTCGTGAATCGTTGCAGGAAAGCATGGAGTAAGCTCGTCATAGTTTGACACCGTGCACCTAATTTCTTACCGTCTAATTCTAGTTCACGCTACTGGGCTGTATTGAACGCAGGTGAGTGCATCGACTCCCCAAACTCCACTCGACCACTAACCCATCCTCCAGCCAACCACATTCACAAACACAAACTGGTTCGACCCGGAGGTTCTCTTGTTATGACCATCGGAACCGCCCAGCAACGTCCAATCGCTGGATGGGGATTCAGCCTCGGAGCTGCGGGAGCTGTCGAAACGGCAACCCGTGCTCTAGCTGTCGACTTGAAGCCGCTTCGGTAGGCAGACCATCCCATATGCGCTTGCATTGAGCTGACTCCATCTCTTTAGCGTGAACACCATGTATGCAGCTCGCGTTCGTTTCGGGGCCTGGACTAACTTTTAATCTAGCTCACCCGGATTGGTTGACACCGAATTGTTCCAAGGCTTGCCCGCAGAGCTGCGCGACAACATGTTCAAGGCTTATAGCGAGAAATTGTTGGTGGGGCGCATTGGTACCCCTGAAGAGGTTGCCGAGGCGTACATATTCGCTATGAAGGTGAGCCTGATGGTTTAGGCCAATGTTTTGGATAGGAAGCTCACGCATTTGAGCACTTTAGTGTCAGTACTTGACCGGCCAGATTATCACTGTGGACGGAGGAGGGGTTCTTGTTTGATGAAATGTGGGGACATAGTGATCTCTTCTGGGCTAGCACAATCAAGATATGTGTAAATACATTGCTATGTACAATGGCGTGAAAGGCAAAGACAACCCAATATACTGGTGGCAAGTATCAGTATACGCATCGGAACGCCACCGACCTTTTGAGGCTTATCACACAGCACCCAGCCCACATGGTTGAGTTTTGAGGCTGTTCGTTGTGCGCGGCCATCAAGCAGGGATCCGCCAATCGGATCAAGTGCTGAAGAGGCCCGGAATCGACGGCCACACATTGCGAAACACCTGTATTGCACATTTGATGTGACACTCCCCCGGAACTGTCAAGGCCACCAGATCACTATAGGCGCTTGGCGGTGAACGCATATATCCATGGGGCGCCTGTAATTCTACAACGAGGGATGCCCAGAATGGGACGTTTGGCATGTAGCTGTGACTTGTTGCGATGAAAACACTGAATGAGATTAATTGGACTGGCGCATACAATGGGGCGTGCATTTCTGAGGGCGTAGTTTTTCGAGGTAAGTAACTCCTGCCGAAACTGCGGCTCTGTTGTAAGATAGTTTCGAATAATAGACAAGCTCGTGCAGGAGGCGGAGCACCTGCCAACCAGTTGCCTGCCGCAACGACAATAGAGAGGTTGCGTCACGCGCACTAAAACTAGATTCAGCTTGCGGGCACGTGCCTAAAAACTAAAACTGACTCCCCGGATATGGCGTGAATTCCGCCCAGGAAAACAGCTCTACTCCAGTGTAGACGACGTTTAGGATATGAAAATTATGCATGGGAACCCCTGGCTTGATTTCAAAGGCTACAGAGTCGGAAATATCTCCTTCATATAGAAATTATGGTTTGAAACAAATATATTTTACCACTAGAGAACCTCAGCTGGTCTAGAAAGTGTCTATTAGCATCTATCAGACTTTCATTCTTCAGGTATGTTCAGCACCTGGTGCGCAATGGAAGTTGGGATGTCCGTCAATTTAGCATTTAGGATTGATGGCGCAAACTCAAAAAGCGCCCAGCGCTGTTTAGACCGCGTGACGCAACCTCTCTAATAGCTATAAGTGGACTAGATACAATCTGTACGCAGGTGTCTTAGCGTGGTGTTCGAAAGGAGGCAGCACTCGGGACTAACCGGCCAGCAGCGATATACCCGCATGTCACGCTATCCAGATTATCCTTATGTGGGTCGCAGGAACGGATTTGGCAAAGCTTGCGTGCTTTTCCCATCGATAAATTACCTTGCTCCTGCAAGGTCTCTCCGACCTCTAAATTATTTCAAATGTAAGTGCAGTTTTTCTGACAGTCACGTGCAGAAACGTGATGCTGATCGGATACGATCGGATATGTACTTTCAAGAAGCATATGTACGAAGTTGGCTATAAACGCTACTTTACAATGTACCTCGCTTTTTGGCATACAACGGAGGCGATTCAACCTATAAATTTTGTGCGCTCGGTCGTAAGTTAAAACACCGCAAAGTCAACAATAGTTTAGCGTCAACATGAAGTTGTTCTGGATCAGCACTATTGGAATTACACCGTCCTCCCAGCCGGGGATCGGTGCTGCTCGTCTGAAATAAGCGAACAAGCACACAAGCCGGTGGCCTTTTAAGCTGCGGTTCAGCGGAACTATCGAATATGTTTTACCCGTCCCTGTGAACGCTAATTTCTTCGATTACGCCTCGAGAGCCATTTGCCACATCAATTTCGGCCTCAACATTTGCTGTCATCGTCACCGGCATACCCCTGGCAAGATGCATCACATCTGGGAGCCCTCCGGGATCATTTCCGGAGGTGCCAGGCATTGCGCGAGATGCGATTAATACTGCAAATGTTTGGGTAACAGGTTGGCCTTTGTAACAATCCATTGCACGGCTGATGACAAGGCTATTGCCAGTCCTACGGCAATGCAAGCAACTGAGTTGCTTCCTCGTAAGATATACATGATGTATAATGTGGGCATAGAATTACACAAAAGGCTCAGTGTTTGAGAATACCACAGGCTGGTTCATCTATCTGGTACATGCATCCACTTCCGTGCGCTTAGTTATAAGTCAGGGCATCCAGGAGTTTGCTTTAGTCGCATGCGTGTCAGGTTGGTTGTTTAATGCCCACCTTATGATGGGTGACCTCTCTGCTTCAAACCTTGCACCTGTTTTGGCACCCTCCACTCGGGGGCTTTCCGATGTGTGGAAGAGTTTGGCCTTGTTCTTGGTAGCCCATAAATGCATAGGCAATGGTTGCTTGAACTGGGTTACACGTGCTATTTTAATTTGTAGATGTCTTTGGGTGTACACATAAGCTAGATACTGGAGCAAGGTCCCTGGCCCGAAGCGGGCCACTACTGGTATGGCATAGAGCTGACAAGCTTATAGAATTTCCAAACTCAACTGATTGTTCTCGGTTGCGGTGTTGTCAGGTCGCCTTAACATTCGTATTCCGAATACGCAGGTGTTGCTTTGATTTCGTTGAGTATCTCCAGGCTACTCACTACGCGGAATATGAAGAGTGCATCATGAACCAGGCACGCGTTGTCCTGCCCCAAACACGTTAGGAGCAGTGAGTGACCTCATGTTGGCCCAGTGACCTGACGGATTGTAAGGGTGGCGACATGTCAAGCCTGATGCACCTCAGGGGGAGCGTTTGGGCCAGCTGAGGCTACACCAGGGGTAGGCTGAGATTGTGATATTAACTGTTGTTTTACTTTCTGAGCACCATAGGTACCGTTCTGTTCGCACAAGCTTTGCGAGTATTACAAGCCACATATCATGATATTTGAGCCAGAAATGACCGAGATACGATTCGTTTTGTTGATTTTGGGGGCCAACTTTTTTCGGCACTTGGCAAGTACTTTCTCAAATCGCGGTAATGTATCCATGGTTCAAAAGCTCGTAACTTGTGTGAACGATCGTGCGTGTTGGGCTTCGGGTGGTTCGCGCACGGTGTTACGCGGCTAGCTAGATGATTCGTCATGGACTCGCAACTCTTCGCACCCTGTTATTGCGCCTTACGATCAGTGCTCATTTGTGCACCGCAACACTCGGGGATCGGTCCTGCTATTATAAATATCGCAGCATAGGGTGAAGCGTTCAACTGCATACTAAGCGCACATTGTTCAGCACGCATGGTCTTACTAACGCTCTAGGGACCTCGGCGTTCTCGATGTCCTTTTTGGCTGCATCACCGAGTTTGTTGTCGCATAAAACGGCGTTGGGCTCGTCGACAATTCTTTGCAAAAATTCTCTGCTAGAAACAGTCGTCTTTCTATCATGAGTCCCTCCAGTACGCTTTTGAACGGCAAAAAAGTTCTCATCATTGGCGGTTCCTCTGGTACGCATAATCTCATCTCGCCCCATCCTATCTCGCCCCTTCTTACACACGACGTGTAGGAATCGGCCGTGGTGTGGCAGCCGCAGCTCTGTCAAATGGCGCGTCAGTCGTCATCGCCTCCTCGACCCAGTCCAAAGTTGACGCTGCCGTCGAACTAATCAGAAAAGGCATCGAGGGCAAGCAAGACCTGACGGTATCAAGACGGTCATGCAATATCAAGGACTTTGCTGCTCTCACTGGGTTCTTGACCAAGCTCCTTTCGACCATTTGGCAAGTGGGATTCGACCGGTCAGGCGGGAATGTTGGCCTAAATATTTGAACTAGATTATCACTGCTGGAAAGGCTCCTAAAGGACCACCGCCGGCTGACGTTGACGTTCGCGAAGTGTTGCAGGATAGCATGGAGTAAGTCTATCATAATTTAACACCTTGAGCTGCATTTCTGATCGCTTAATGCTAGTTCACGCTACTGGGCTGTATTGACCGCAGGTGAGCACCTCGAGTCCCTAACCACATTCAACCACTAACCCGTCCTCCAGCCAACCACATTCACAAACACAAGCTAGTTCGACCAGGAGGCTCCCTCATTATGACCATCGGAGCCGCCCAGCAACGTCCAATCGCTGGGTGGGGATTCAACCTTGGGGCTGCGGGAGCTGTCGAAACAGCAACCCGCACTCTGGCCGTCGACTTGAAGCCACTTCGGTAAATACGCCACCATATATGCGCTTGCATCGACCTGAACCCGTCTCCCTAGTGTAAACACTATGTATGTAGCTCGCGCTCGCCTTGGAGCTCGAACTAACTTGTGATACAGCTCGACACTGAAATGATCCAAAACTTCCCCGCCGAGATGCGCGACCATCTTTTCAAGGCTTATCGCGAGAAATTGTTGGTGGGGCGCATTGGTACCCCTGAAGAAGTTGCCGAGGCGTACATATTCGCTATGAAGGTGAGCCTGATGGTTTAGGCTGATGTTTTGGATAGGAAGCTCATGCATTTGAGCACTGTAGTGTCAGTACTTGACCGGCCAGATTATCATTGTTGACGGAGGAGGGGTTCTTGTTTGATGAAATACGAAGCATTGGTTTCTTCTGGGTCGGCGCAATCAAACCGTATATAAACACTTTACCATGTTCAGGAGCGTGATATGAAAAGACGACCCAATATGCTGGTGGCAAGTATCAATATATACTTCTTCTTATCGGAGCTCCATCACAACGCTTAACTTTGCAAGACTCCACGCGAACTCGCCACACATCACTCGATCCACACGGTGCACTATCTGGAGGCCATCAAGCAGGGGAATCCCTCACACCGTGGGGAATTCCGAGTTTTCACCTGCGCAAAACTCAGTGGAAAGCCTCAAGTTCTTTTGTTCTGATGTGACCTTCACCGCGCGTTTTGTGCATGAGAAACCCCCTAATCCACCGGATCAAGTGCCGAAGTCGGCACCTGAGTCACATAGCCACATCAGCTCACTGTCTTTATGACATATCCCAACGTAGACGCCCACAACAGTTAGTTAGGGTCGTCATCAACTTCTGCCTGTCACGATGGGCGCTTGGCCGTGAACGCATATATCTGTGAGACGAGTTGTACGACGAAGGATGTCACGAATGTCAAATATCCGCGACTTGTTACAATGAAAGCACTGAGTGGACTGGCGCATGCAACGTGGGGGGTGTAGGTAAGCAACCTTGCCCAACCCCGCCGAAACTGTTGTGCCGTAAGCTGGCTTCGAAGAATAGAAAAGCTTGTGTAAGGGGCGGGGAACGTATTTGACAAAGCTTGCGTGCTTTTTCCATGCCACATTGTGGGCTGCTGATCGGTTGTTCGGTGGATGTGGTGTGGAACTAAATTTCCAAACTCAATGGATTGTTCTTGTCTGCTGTGTTGCCAGGTTATTTTAACGTTCGTATTCTGAACACGTAATGTGTCGCTTTGATTTCTTTTAAGTACCCCCACACTGCTTAACTCCGGAGTATGAATAGTGCGTCATGGACCAGGCATGCTTTACCCTGCCCCAAACCTGTGCCGCTTTGGGGGAGACGTGGGGTGATGAATAACTCAACGTTGCTCAATGGCCTAGCCAATTGTAAGGGTAATGACATGTCAAACTAGATACACCCGCGTCTAAACCCTACCCTGCCTCTCAGCGAGTTACTAGGTGGCGCACCGCCATCAACGTCCAAGTGGTCTGCCTTTACCCGAACTATTTTGTTGGAAGTGGGTGGGTTAACCTAGGGGTCAAATACGGTGGCTATCTGAAAGTTTGGGTGTGGGGTGCCAAGGTTTAAACCGTCCGCCGCTACTTCAGCCAGGCTAAAGACATAGCCTGGGCGCTATTGATACTCCGCAAATGATAGTACGAGGCAATCAGCAGTACATATCAGGGGGAGCGTTCAGCTCAACTGAGGCTTCGCCAGGACCAGACACTGCGGAAAGGGTGGGCTATTGCGAGCCCAGATGACGAGTTTCAGGACGGGTCGACCGGATTATTTCAGCCAAGTGGTGAAAGCTGCACGTGCTGGGGTCAAGCGCTAAAGCTCCTGACTCTTTGCTCACGACCACAACCCCCCGTTCAACCAGGCTTGCTGCGCTAACCTTCGCCCATGCTACAGCAACCGGTGCGAAATGGCAGTACCACCTCATAGCACAAGTGCCCATCGACATCCTCACGAATGCTACCCTCGTTCCCGATGATATTGTCCTCCCAGAGACGGCCATCCGACCTGTGCGTCTGGATCCATCATCCAGCACTCTTAATCCCCCTATTCCGACCGATACATGCTCACCCCAACCTTTCGTACACTCTAGTTATCAACCCCTGGTACCCGTACATCGCTTTAACACATTCGACTTCGGACCTAGAAGCACGCATTATTGGATACAGCTCTTACTCTCTTACTTGCTGCTTTCGATCGTTGGCGACCACTGGCACTACTGCGCTCAGCGTGGCGAGGAGGTCGTCCCCAACGAGGCCAGGGGCTGGGGCAAATGTGGTGTGGCAATGTTTGGTTGCTAGCCAAACTTGACGCAAAATCTTCTCGTTTCCCAGTTTGGTCACATCCGATCTCCACCGACCGCATTTCGGCGTTACCAAACTCCGGACCTTGGTCACGAAAGAATGTGCGATCCCAAACAACAAAGGGGATATATATTCGTACAAGCTCAAGATGCGATTCCGTCTGTTCTTGGTGTCCGGGCTCTGGTCGCCGTCAACAGATTGCGACTACGCGATCAAGATTGGCCGCTCACCTCGGTGATCAGGCATTTTCTTCGTCACCCGACAAAATATGTTCGAGACCTGCTAGGGAACCTGTGAGGGGGGAATCCTCAACGCCGTCGTCGGCGATGGGCATAGGCGCGAGCACCGGCGCGGGTTCTGGTGCGGTTTCCGGCGCGGATTCTTGGACGGGTTCTTGGGCGAGTTCTTGGGCAGGTTCTGACGCAAGCCCTTGCGCCCATAAAGCTTCGGGCATTGGATTTGCGGGCGCAACCCCAGCCTGTTCATGTCCAGCTATTTGCGCCGGCGCCGGTGCATCTTGGATGTTTTGCGGTGCGAGGCCCGCAGGAACCGAGGGATTTGCTTCGACGGGGAACGCAGGGTTGCTATATTACGCGCGCAATAGTATGTAGGTTAGGCGGGGGAGATATAGGTTCGATCAAGGGCAGTGGATTAACCCACAAGAACGATGTGTGGGTTAGCGTCTAAAACTTGTATCATTCAACGTTTAATGAAGTCTTACCCCTCAATTCCGTTTGGTTCCTGTCCGTTGGTACCGTTGTTCGCCATTATAGAATGCTGTATATGAATTGATACGACGAGGTTAATGTCTGAGGGATGCTGCCCGTCGTGGCCGCCGATACAGTGTAACGCTCTTTGAGACAATTGTAACCACTGAGTTACATTTCACTCGCAGTCCACCGTTCAATGCAGTATTTTATGGGAGCATATACGAAGCAACTTACGACCGCCGGGCACCCTAGGTTTTACTTCTGATGCGAAGACACACCAATTAGAACCGGCAACGAGAGGATGCGGTCATGACTGATGAGCTACCGTATCTCTACATTTAATGAAACGTGAACAATCATAGCTAAGGCTCCGACCACTCAAGGCGCCCGTAGATGCTTTGGACTCGAGGGGCGGCTTGCTCGTTCACCCATCCTCGAGACATGGTGTACGGATGTCAGAGGTGAGCTAAAGTATATGAACAGTCTAGTTGCCGTTGTCATTGTCAGCCAGCTGTGTTCCTAAAGGCGTTGTCAATATAGATGAGAGACGGGGGCTGGTGTCATGGCTGTCAACACCAAGCAAGTGTGTAAGGCATGTGACCTTCCCAGTGAGCAGGCGCAGTTCTAAAGAACTGGACACGAAAACTAGTGAAACAAGCTAATTTTGGCAGCTTCAATTCAGCACCACAATGGAGTAGCTGCCAAAACTGCCTCTTTTAATATTTTCGCATCAATCACTTGGAATCGCACCTGCTCGATTGGAAAATGACGAGCAAGTCATCATAAAGAACTGAAAGCCGAGTAGGCACCCAGACCGTGTTACCTCGAGAATGCTATCAAGCTTGACGAGAACACAAGTGGCTCCGCCGTTGCTGGTGGACACCACAGATCGCGTCTAGGAGATGTGCCTTCATAGCGCGGGGACCGCAAGCAAGAGGAATCAGCCGCTATCTTGTGTATGTTTTGCTTACCGTGAATTTGGGTGCGGCTAAACTTGCCAAGTCTGAAGGCTAAGTACGCGTTTCACATTTCACGCACCACCACCCCGGCAGCCCAGGCTGGCATCGGGACTGTCCTTGTGGGTATCGGCCGACGCAGAGTCAACCTTCCCCATGGTCTTTGTGATCCTAATATCGGTGCCCCTCGGTGTCCACTGTTGCTGTGGGTATATCATATCTGTAAGCAGCTGCTCAGTCGATCCGACGTTCTGTTGGGCGGCAGTCTGGTCTATCTTACCACTCCACTCATACTTTCCGAATTGGCCCACCGAATCGCACACCTCTAGCCCCGATTCTATTCACCGCCTCTGCGGATGGGGGAACAGCCGGTACGTACCCGCTCTGCACAGTGATTTCGCGCTGACTGTGCCTTCCTTGACTCTCACCCCAGCGTCGTCGTGCAACTCTCCACCATCCCCAGTATCATGGGGGATTTAAGGCCCTCGATCTAGGACAACCCTAGTTGACACCAGTCCGCTCACTAAATCCACCCTGGCCTGGCGTTGAGTACCGTGGCCAGGAGATATGGCTTCCCGGTGAGCTGTTGTTGATACGCCCATGACGCTCTCCAATTGTGCTGGTGATTTCAGACATTTCCAGAGTATGGACGGCCGTATTCGGGGGATGGATCGTGGGTCGAGCTGTTGTGGCACGAGCTGCCGGTCCGACAGCAACCGTCGGGCAGTTCTCCGCAGTACAAGGTAAAGGTCGTCCATATCCTAGCTAATACTGCTATTCAAGCCCTCCCCCCGCCCTATCCAGGTTTAAAACAGCACATCCTCCCCTCCTTCCACCCACCTATCCAATCGCTTAACTAAACGTCACTACCCTAGTTCACGCCCTCAACGTCCAAACTAGGCCCCATGAACCATGATGGCTAATACCGCATGGAATATTTGGAGGGTTAGATGTGATTAGACTATTGGTGGCTCCGGTACTTGTTCCCAAGGACTCGTAAACTGGAGGGTGCTGATCACTGACAAACCAGCTTATGCGCGTTTCGGCGTGTGAGAAACCTCGTGAGTCGATTATGGTTGTATTTAACGTGACGCTGGATTCATTGACCGATTTTGTTTGTGGGGTAGGTACGTCGTCGGGGTAGCTGAAGGCGTTGTAGATGACCTGGAGGTGCACACAACTTGGGCTTGTGAGTTGACTGTCCTGGACTATTCTGTCGTTGAGTTGACACGGACAGCAGTCGACTGAGCTCCCACAGCCCATTCGGTTATCTTGCGGTAACGTTCTGTTTGTGCCTCAAGGGGGTCGTCGGCACATCCTAGGCATTGGACCTACTGACCGACGAGAGGGGACGACTGCCGCGCGCGCTGGTACTCGTGCGTTTCAGATCCTGACCGATCACCCCGCAACTGAACCGTACGGCCGGGATGTCCTGTGTGAGGCTACTGGGTTGCAGGCAAGTAGAGGTAAAACTTATATCCTTCTCCCCTCACATTTCCCACTTCCCAAGGCTGCGGCGGGCGGCTGATCGAACATTCTGGTCAATATGAAGCTTTTTATGAAGCTTAGTCTTTTTTCACTACGTTTACTATCAGCTTTGTACATTTTATCATCGATTCTTAGACACACCCCGCACTTATACGCTTATATGCGATGCTCTTGAATTCCACCCTAAGGTCTTATTTTTTCCCTTTTGTGGTTGCTCGCGTCCACATTGGCTTTCTGGTGCACTGTCACGTGACCCAATGTTCCACGTGCGTAGGTTCTTGATCACCCTTCGCCGTTTGGGTTGCTTAGGTGAACATTACTACTCTTACTGTAGAATAAATTAATGAGAACTAGGTGCTATTGCAATGATACTGATCAACGGTTTGAACAACTGGCTCGTTGAGTATTGCCGGCACCCCGAGCCGAATCACATTCCTCGGCTTTCTTGTGGCGCCCGGATCATTGGTTCTTCGGAGCGCTTCAATGCCCTGCAAGCGCCCACTTCGTGGATTTCACCAGGCGCTCACATTTACAACCCTGGAACTTCGTTGGTACACCTGGTTCTTATGGGGCGCTTAATCTCGCCCAGTTGCCCAGCGAACGGGAATCAGCCGACTTTCTATGGCGACAAGGGCTCCATGAGTCGCACGATACGGCAACCACCGACGCCGTCAACGAAGGCTTAGCAGATTACGTACAATATGCGCATGCAAACGGTGTGCTGGTATAGTAGGTACTTTGGCGCAGTCCAGCGGGGCACGAGGAGGCCAGGTTAGTCGACCATGGCATGTCCAGAAATCTTGTGTTTGATAAAACCAAAACGGGGAGCAATATAATCCATTGCCGGGTACAGTGCCGTAAGGTAGCCGAGGGTGCATTGTGCGGAGCTGCTTGGTCACACAATAACTCATCCTCAGATGTGGTATTGTTCACTTTTTTGCATCCCGCTCATCTGTGGACTCGCGAAACATCCATGTGCTCTTGTGGTATCTATAGTGTCACGTTGGCACTTGGGCACGTGGAAGTTGGACCCACGAGCCACAGTTAGGACCGGCGGCATACAAAATGTTATTAGCATTTCGGGGCGTTGATTTGGACGAAGCAGCGGAGTGCGTCACATCCACCGAACCACCGCCTCGCGGGTGAGTGGCTGCAAGTCTCGGGTTTGCCTAATGTTGCATGTGGGTACAATTCACAGTAGAACCTGGTGATATGTATACGTGCATACACGCAGCGTGACAGCCGGATGGGTTGTCAATTCCTCCACAATTAAATTTGGCTCGGGTCACGCAGCTGTCATTATTCTTGTAACAGGTCCGACTGTACGATATCCGAACTTAACTCAGTCGCAGCGCTAATGTGTCACTTGCCCCCGGAATAACGCTCAGAACCTAGGCAGACCTTTCTGGGGGGAGGCTTCGGAATCCTTGCGAGGAATTACCGGTAAAGTGTTGTAAGCGATGGAGTTATCAGAACAAAAGTCGGAGGTATCTTAACCGCTTCCGCTTGTGGGAAGGGTACACGCGCCCTGCCTCTTCAGCGGCTCCACACCATTCCAACACCTCGTACCTTACCACCACCCACGTCCTGGTCTCTCTGCCGTTGTCGATCGTAGGAGTCCTGCAGCTCAACGTCCACATATCGAGAGGGGGTGGAGTGCAGTTCGCTGGGCTTCACGTTCCTGTCTGCACTGTTGGCCAGCGAAATGTGGCTTTGTGGGCTGGACTTCGCTATTGGTCCTTACGAATGGTTGCTCACATCATAGTAATCGCCAGTGGTAGTGATTGGGGTGGTGATTGTATTTGCTGGTAGTGTACGGCCTTGGGGAGGCAATTCAATGGTATGTATGTTCCCCATCCGCCAATCCACGACGCTCCGATTGCGCCACAAAACGAGGCAAGCTCACCACGCTCATATCAGTTTTCTACACTCTGCAGTCACCACGTCCATCGTTTGGAACGGCGGTGGAACCTTGACAGCGCTCGTTTCTGGATGGAACCACAGCTCTAGGCCTCAGGTTTCTTTGCATTTCTGCTGTTGTTTCCAACCCCCTACTCTCGAATTGGCTCACTCTGTATCCCCAACGCACCAGCCGCGTTGTGTTGCACGACCTACGCAGCTTTTACATCCGGCTTTGTCGGACCGGTGCTATAGGTTACCACAGCCACACCCCGTGGGGCTGCCTATTTCCCCGGACCCGGCCGAGAGGCGCGAGTGAGTCTTTGGTAACATTGACACACGTTTGAATGATGAAACACATTATCTAATCTTACAGCGCGCGGGAAGGAATTCTGTTGTTGGTTTATTAACCGGGTGTTAATCGGACGCTGGTGGATGCTCACCTTGATATTCAGTCATTTTCGTCCTCAACGTTATCCAAGACTCGTTGAATCCCACCGGCAGCTTTCATTAGCGGGGAAATCGCGTCGTCGTTGACATGGTCGGGAAGGGCGGGTTCGGGATCTGGCGCGGGTACAGCTGCTTGCGCATGTTCCGGCGGGAGTGCGACTTCGGCCGGGGGAGGTGTCAAGTGAACCTCGGGTTGTTCGTTGGGCGTGGCGTGACCCGGAGCCAACGTGGGCATTTGCGGCGCGGAATCTATTTCTGCCTGAGTATCCTCAGTGGGATTCCCTTCGCTGGCGACATGGTTTGGGGTACTATGTCATATGCGAGAGCACGGCCGATATGCAAGGAAGATGGGTTGGTGCAGGGTTGATGTTGGACACGGGTGCGTTAGCGTGGTTACTCCCATTTTTGGTACTTAATAAGTCCTACCTTTCAGCATTGCCCGCCGTTTGTCCTACGTGACTGCTTGTACTCGACATTGTAGAACGATTTGGTGGAATGGTGGTAAGGTCATCCCCGGGTTCTGGCACAGGCGCAACTCCATCCTGTTCGTGGCCAGCTATTTGTGTCGGCGCGGGTGCCTCTTGGGCGTTTTGCGGTGCAGGACCAGCAGGGGTCAAGTGATTTGCGTGGGTGGTGAACGCAGGGTTGCTATATTGTGCGCGCGATGGGGGACCAAGGGTAGTGTGATTCAACAAAAACGGTGTGTGGGTGAGCGTCCAAAACATGTACTATTCAACGTTCAATAAATCGTACCCCTCAGTTCCGTTGGGTCCTTGTCCGTTGTTCGCCATTTTTGAATATGGAATATAAATTGGCACGACGAGTTCAATGTCTGAGGACGGTGTGGGTCGTCGGCGGCTATGGACCGTAATTAACATGGTGCAGCGCTATTTGAAATAATTGTAACCACGCAATTAATTTCACTCAGCTTATTGTTCGGTGTAAGTATGTTGTGGGGGCATGCATAATTCGAGACCTCTGGTCATCCTTGGGCTTTTAGTGTGAAGACATGTCAATCAGGACTGGCAACGAGGTGCACAGGGCTGCGGTGCTTGTGAGTGCTCGTTTACAATCCGGAGCACACACGAGCAAACACCCCAACCACGGAGCGCTCCGGCGCTCCAGGGGATTTTGCCGGCGCACAGACAGACTTCAACCACCCAAGGCGCCTGTAGACATCAGCTTGCTTGTTCACCATCCCTCAGACATGGCGTACGAATGGCAGGGCCCGACTTGGAAGTGAGCTAAAGTGATTGAACAGTCTAGTTGCCGTGCATTGTCCGTTAAGCTGCGTCCCTGACGGCGTTGTCAATATATCAATGAAGGAACAGAGCCAGAGGCGCACTGTGGCTGCCACGCCAACTGGTATCTGAGGGGTATGGCAAGCGGCCTTTCCAGTAAGAAAATGGCGAGAAAGTCATGATAAATAATTGAAAGCCGAGCGGACACCCAAGCCCGGGCGGCCCGAGAATGCTACCTAGTACCGACTTTGACCAGTCCTTGACGGAAAGA
Organism: Ceratobasidium sp. 414; assembly: GCA_019616945.1. Classification (NCBI taxonomy): domain Eukaryota; kingdom Fungi; phylum Basidiomycota; class Agaricomycetes; order Cantharellales; family Ceratobasidiaceae; genus Ceratobasidium; species Ceratobasidium sp. 414. The sequence goes on along the minus strand of WSTK01000069.1, from coordinate 17,029 downwards.
CGGGCGACCCTGTCGTTGCTCGTGGGTGCTATAAATCACGCCTGGGATGTATGTGCTTTTATTGCACGATTCGGAAGCCGGAGGAAGCAGCAAAGCGTGGCTCCGTTTTGCTTTACCGTTTACTTGGGTGCATCGATAAACTAAGCTTGCTAAGTTTAAAGGTTAAGTAGGCGTTTCACGCGCCACCACCCCCGACAGCTTGGACTGGCCGACATCGGAACTGTCCTTGTGGGCGTTGGCTGATGCAGAGCCAACCTTCCCTGTGATTTTATGAACCTATTATCAACGCCCTCGGTGTATCCACCGCCGCTGCGAGTAGATTGTGTCTGCATGCGGTTACTCAGTGGATCCGACGTTCTGTAGGGTGGGAGTCTGATTACCCTCCACTCACACTTTCTGAATTACCCTACCAAGTCGCACACCTCTGGCTTCGGTTCCATTCGTTGGGGGAATAGTCAGTACGATCCCGCTCTGAACACTGATCCCACGCTGACTATGTGTCTTCCTTAACCCTCATTCCAGCATTCCCGTCCAACCCTAGTCTCATGGCGGATTTAATGGCTCTCGATCTGGGGCGACTCGGGTTGACGCCGTACGCCAGTCTGCCCGCCAAGCTCGCCCTGGCCTGGCGTTGAGTACCAGGAGGACATGGCTCACTGGTGAGTTGCCAGTTTAAAACGTCTATGCCTAATTTTGCTAGTAACCTCAAACATTTCCAGAGTATACGTGGTTGCATCCACGGGACGCTATGACCCAAGCTACTGTCCTCAAGCAATCATCAAACAGTTCCCCATAGCACAAGGTAAAGGTCGTTCACCTGCTAGCTAATACTGTTATTGCTCTCCCCCTGCTCTCCCCAGGCTCAAAATAGCATATGCCTCTCTCTTACCCATCCATCGAATCGAATCGCCGAACTAAACGTCACCACTCTAGCTCGCATCCTTGATGTACAGACTCAGTGACCGCATGTTTACACAGGCAACACTCTTTTGGCTGTCTGATCCATGGACACGGGCGAATGATACGCCGTTGAATATGTGGAGGGTTGGATGCGGCCCGACTCTCGGTGACTACGGTAAACCGGGGGTGCTGATCACTGACAAGCCAGCTAATGCCTACGTCGGCAAATGGGAAACCTTGTGAGTTCCATTATGGTTGAGTTTAACATGGCACCGGATTCATTGGCCGATTTTGTTTATGGAGTAGATACATCGTTGGTGACTGAAAAGTATTGTATTTTGGTCTGAAGGTGGGCACGGCTGAACTCGTAGGCTGAATTGTTCTACCATTGAATTGATGCATCCACAGGGCCAGTTGTTGACTGAATCCCGGAGTTCATCCGATTCGCTTGCGGTAGCGTTCCGTTTGTGTCTCAAGGGGGCCGTTGGGATGCCCCAGGTGTTAAACCCACTAGAACGGCTGCTGCGTGGACAGGTTCTCGTGGGTTTCATCTCCTGACCGATCGTTCCGTGGCCGAGTAGCACGGCCGGGGAGTGGTGAATGAGACTGCCGCATTGAAAGCAAATAAAGGTGAGACCTATCCCACATTTCTTACTTCTCAGGCTCCAGCAGGCTGGTCGGACGCACCGGTCGGCATAAAGCCTGTGTCGGGTTTGGTTTATTGTTGGCTTTGTACAATTTATCATAAGTTATTGGACACACTCTACACCTATATGCGATGTTCTTGGCCCCATCTTCATGCCTCCTTTTTCTCTTCTTTTTTTCTTCCTTCCTTTTGCAATCATTGGCTTCCTTTAGTGGTGCTCGGTCACGTGTTGCCCTTCCCTGGTTCATGTGTGCGTCTTCCTGATAACCCTGCATTGTTCAGGTTACTTTGGTGAACATTACCACTCTTGCTGTAGAATAAATTAGAGGACTAGGTACTACCGCAGGGATAAGAAGCGCCTTGATCAATGGTTTGAACAAACTGGCTCCTTGAATTTTACGGCATCTAAGCCGACTTTGGCCAGAATCGCATCACTCGGCATCTCTGGCGGATCATCTGCATGAGTGTTAGGCGGCGAAGCCGCCCGGCAACAAGAGCCGGGCGCTTAGCCCCGAACGAGCGGTCGGCCGAACGGGATGGAAAGGCCTGGAAGGAATGGGGGAATTGGATACGGTATCTGGAATTAGCAGATACATAAAAGGGAGACGTGGATGTACTTACCCCCGTAATTGAGTGGACCTTTGGACTGTCGTTTGGCACGCCTGCCCTTTAGTCCTAGCCCCGACCGGCACAGCCACTCGAGACTTACAATGAGGGTCTTCAGGTTAGCACGGTAAGCGCCCACTCTCATCCAGCTCGGGCACCTACATCGGCACTGGGTCTCACATTTACAACTACTGGGAATTCATCGGTATATTTTGTTCTTATGCAAACACTCAACCTTATCCAATCACCTAGTGAACGAGAATCAGCCAATTTACTATGACGACGGGCTCTCAGAGTCGCACCATCCAGCTACTACAAACGCTGTTGGCAAGCATGATGCGGGAGCTTGAACAAATTGTGTACAACACACGCGTGTAATTGATATGGTGGCGGGTATTTTGACACACTCCAGCGACGCATTAAGGAACCAGACCAGTCAGCCGTGGCGCGTCCAGAAACTTTACTTTCGGTAAAACCAAAATCGGGAACGGGAGGCGTTTGTGGGCACAGTACCACAAGGTATTTAAGGGTGGTCTGGTAAGCATCGTGCAAAGCTGCCTGACCGACGACGGCTGAATAAATGCGATGTTTTGTCGGATTTGGCGTTGCCAGCTCGCCTCAGTGTATTGTTCACTTTTCACATTCCGCTTGCCCGGAGCTTCCGTGGCCGCCTCATGGGCTCATAAAACATCCATGTGCCCTTGTGGGATCCATCACGTTCGCACTTGGCACGTGGGAGTTGGCCAGCTCGCCGGCCATACGGCTGGTGGCACACGTATTAGCACTCGGGGACGACCTCAGCAACAGCAAGTTCTCCTGGTTGACTGTGTGCGGCCTACTACACGAAGCAGTAGGGTGTGTTGCGCCCGCCGAACTCGCGAGTGAGTGGGGTTCGTCCGATGTTGGGGTACGATTTATTCGCTCATTCAACCGCAGCGCTAACATACCACTTGTCTCTGGGGCGACGCTTAGGACCTCTTGAAAAGAGGTTTCGGAATCCTGGCTAGGAGTCACTAATAAACCTGCTCTAAGCGGTGGAGTTGCCAGAGCAAGCTGGAGACGTCTTAACTATTTCCGCTTGTGGAAGGGTGCACGGGCCCTGGTCTAGCCGGCTGCCACTATTCCAACACCTCCACCCAACGTCCACCACCCGCGTCGCTCTCCCGTCCTCGCTTTGTCGTTGTCGGTATAGGATTCCTACTGCTCAACGCCGACGTATTGAAGGGTGGAGTGCAGTTCGCTGGACTTCACCTCCCGCGAAGTGTGGCTTTGTGGTCTTCGGAATTAGACCTTGTGGATTGTCGTTTCACGCCAGTGGTTATTGCTAGTGGTACCCATTGGGGTGGTTGCTGCGTTTACTAGCAGTCTATGGCCTAGGGGAGGCAGTTCGATGGTGTGTGTTCGGTTCATAAATCCGCGACGGCGATTGTGCGGACAAACCGTGAGCAAGCTAACTGCTGGCATTTTTTTCAAACTCTGCAGTGGCCACCATCGCTTGGAACCCTCGTGCTTGCCCCTGGATTGATCTGCACAGCTCTCAGCCTCGAGTTTTTCTTGCATTTCTGCTATTCTCGAATTGGCTCCTCCGGCCTCACTGCACCAGCCACACTGGGTTTCGTTTACATCCGGATGTTTGGGTCACCGTTATTTGTCACCCACAGCCACACCCTGGGACTGGTTATTTCCACTGCATCGGCCGAGGCGGGTGGGCCATTAGTAATCTTGGCGCGCACGTCCGTATCATGAAATACATTTCTAATGTTACACAGTGGGAAAGAGCTCTTTGGCCGATGCCTGGGGTGGTTATTAGCCGGGTGCGAATCGAACGCTGGTGGATACTCACCCGATACTCAGTTGTTTTCGTCCGCATCGTCAATCAAGATCCCTGGAATCCCGCCAGCACCTTTCATCAACGGGGAAATCGCGTGGTTGTCATCGACATCGTCGGGAAGGGCGGGTTCGGCATCTGCCGCGGGTGCAGCTGCTTGCTCATGCTCCGGCGGGAGTGTGCCTTCAGCCATTAGAGGTGTCAGGTGAACCTCGAGTTGTTCATCGGGCGTGGCGTGACCCGGAGCCAATGTGGGCGATTGCGGGGTGGAGTCTATTTCTGTCCCGGTGTCACTAATGGAACTCCCTTGGCTGGCGGTAGCAACGACATGGTTTGGGGTACTATGTCGCATGTGGGAGCACGGTCGGCGGGAAAAAAAGATGGGCCGGTGGAGAATCGATGATGAATATCGGTGCGTTAGCGTGGTTACTCCCATTTTTGGTACTTATGAATCCTACCTTTCAGCGTTGTCCGTCATTTGTCCTTCGTTACTGCTTGTACTCGACATGGTAAAACGGTTTGGTGTGATAGTGGTGGTGAAGTCAGCTGGTAGAGGTGGGCGGGTGCGGAACTTACTTGATCACGGCTTTCCAATTCGAAGTGGCTGATGGCAGCAACAAATCATCGTGCCAAACAAAAAAGCGGGAGTATCCACCGTGAAGACAATTCCAGCCATAGGTTGCCTACACGCAGGAAGGGCGAGCAGCTAGAGTTCTTGGATCCTCTGTTTCTTGTATGTTTATTCGTTTGTTTGCTTTGTAGATCAATACGTAATAGCCACAGTTATAATTTTTACAATGCAATTACTACGAACAAATGTGTGCATTTGGTCTCGATGCAGCGTGGCGTGTTATGGCAAACCAAAATACTTGATCCGGAGTCTACCATTAGGAATTTGGATTCCATGATGCCTCGAACTTACCAATCAGTGTTATCCTTGTAAACTAGTCACAAGTGTGCCTGTGGAGCTGAGGAAGAGTTGCGCTAATTCCTAATTAAGTTCGGAAATCTTTGGTACCCGCGAGACAGACTTGGCGGCGTAGAGAACACGCGGTGGCATGCCGCTGGCAAAACCGCGGGGCTCGTCGTCCGGGTCCGCCAGGGTGTATTCCAGAGATTCGGTCAGACTGTGAGCGGGGAGAAGAGGATCGGCGTGAATATAGAGGGGATGCGTAGGTAAAAGTATGGGTTGGCGGAAGGAAGGGTCATTACCTTGAATCGAGACCTTTTATCGTTATTGAAGTTCGAAGGATCGACACTTCAATGGGTTGTAGGGTGAGTGCTGCCCTTGGCGCAGAGTGCGCGCGCGTAGCAGAAGCACGGCAGAAGGAGAGTCACGAGGGGGAGTGGTCAGATCTGGCTCTGTTCTAGGTAGGAACATGGAAAGAAGTGCAGGTATGGGTGACGCCGAGAAGAGAGAACCTTACTTAGTTGCGCTCGCAAGGGGTTGGGATATTAAGCGGGACCACAGGATAGCCTCGGTTTCGGGTCGATTGCCCCCACTGGTCTCGACTAGGGGTGTCAAGTCGACGAGAAACAAATAGGCGGCTGCAGCCCATCGCGTTCTGGAGTACCATTGTGGCAAAATCGGATGACGCCACCCGACTAGTAGCCGCATGAGCAGAGAGTTGATGAGCGGTGGGTGAATGAGCCTAGCGCCTGAAATAATTTGGATTTCCCAGAATGAGGCACACTAGCGAGGTTCAAGAAGCACAAAGTGTGAAGCAAGAGTCTCACGAAAACAGTTCGATAGTAGCCATGAATGAGTTTGTATAGCAGGATTGAGCAGGAATGAAGTCGCAAGGGGAGGCGCTGGGGGGAAGTTTTCATCATCCTGAAGCACAAGTACCGCGAGAGGAGACCATCTCACGCAAGCTAGGTCAACCTCATTGTAGTCGCGTTCGAGGACTCAGGAGCAGTGATTCATGATCGAGATGGCGGCAGGGAATGGTCGCACGACGATGCAAATCACGTGAGTTTAGTTTCTCCCTTGTTTATTTTCCCCGTTGCTCTGCGTTTTCCTGTCCTTTGTTTTCCCGTCTGCACCGTCCTTTCTGGTTCTGTGTTTGTGCCCGAGCGGTTTGACCTAGTGTCTATGTACCTCGTTAAACACGCATTCAACACCAGTCGTGTGCCGCGCATACAGTGTACGATATGGTACAATAATACCTTTGTTGACATTCATCCCTTCTGTACCATTCCTAATGAATTCCCCTCATTCATTTCAACTGGTCTCCAATCATGTTTTTTGCCACGAGGCGCACCCAAGTCTTTCATGATCTTCGTTTAGCTAAGACCACCCAGCCATCAGGGTCAAAACTCCGAATAACTAATAGTCGATCACCACGACCTGATCGAGGATCGGTCAGTCAATTTCGCCAATTCCCGAAGATATGAGCAGTGGGTGCCATGCCTAAACCGATGAGCACGCTGGAGCCATCGTTCAAGCTTAAACTGCTAGCGGTTCTTGCCGGTTAGCTCGTCTTCTACCACCGGTTATGTCCAGCCGACCATCACCTCGTTAATGGGTCAACAATTCTCATACTCCACAACGTGATGACATTACACTCGCCTATTAGTGGGGTAGTACAAGCTTTTCAATGCCAGACCCCGTATGAAGCGAACAAGCAAGGTTCGTCGTTGCCCATTCTGGGGTCGACCGGCTGGCTATGCTGGGTTTAGCATTCCAAAAGTTTAACAGGGCGGGGCTCCGATCTCCATTGCGGCAATCGCCTGGGAAAAGTATCAGAAATGGGTTGGGTAAAGCGATACTAGTGGTACAAATAGGTAGTTTTGTGTTACAACCAGGCATTGAAATGGTATTCTAATCCGCCAGCGATGGGGGTCTTCATTCAATATTCGATTTAGGTGTCGCTCGGCGTCGAATCGCGTGCCCCTAGCTCCTTGAGCTCGTGCACCACTGCACCATGACCTAACGACCACGAGACATCGCCTGCCACTTGGCCTTGTGCCTAGCGAATTCAATACCTCAAATAATGAGCGGCGATACTGAAATAACATTTGCACCATATGTGCCCAGCTCACGCCCCGACACAGACTATGTTTCAACCCGCTCTAGTCGCAATATATTCAGCCATTCCAAGGCTGAGAAGACGCCTAGACTGCCCAGACTGCTCGGTAGTCTCTGCAGGTGCGTCATCTAAGTGGTTTTCCTCTTGTTCAGCCCCTTCTTCCACTTTAATTCCTAGTACGACAGGATCCACCTCGATATTTGAGTACTTGCAGACTTTGGCAACTCTCTTGACGATTGACTCGGTGCCTAGGATGATACATAGGCAAGTCGTGCCCTCGTCGCGTGCCCCACAACCCGATCTCTGGAGCCAAATTTCAACGAGGGTGGGGCTCAAGAAGTTCAAGATAAGCTGAACTGCTGGAAAGTACTTCCCTTTAGGTCAAATAGGTTAGTTATTTGAATGTATGCGCATTCAGTCCACCCACCATAGTAAGAGCTTCTGTCGTCACCAGGATTCGCGCTTTACCCTGCCGAAAGCGGCGCTCTGTCTGATGTTTAGTTTCCTCGTCTGGGATCGAGTGGTAGTGAGGGATAAAGTCGCTCCCTTCTTCACCAGTGAGTCCATAATGCTTCCTTAGTTTGTTGGCAATCCAATGTGTAGTCTCATAGTTTTCGATGGGTATTATCAATTGCTTGAGGGGAGTCCCTAATGCCTTTGCTGACATGAAAGAACTGGCGGGCTTCGGAGTACTAGTGCTCCGCCAGACATAATGCGCAGCCTGTAGCACAAGTTACCGCGCTAGTTACCCAAGTTAATGCTAAAGTGGTCCAGCCGAATGTGAAGTGGTCGGACAACGCCTTCACAAACCTTCTCTGAGAAGCTGTTGCTGTTGCTGCGTACATAGGTGATTTGGGATTGGACATGAAAACACGCATATCTCCAATGCGCTCAAGGTTTTTGCAGAAGCCACTTGTCTCCTAGGTCCAGATGCAACGCGCCTCATCGACCAGCGCTGGGGTTAGCGTCGACGCATTGACAGCAACGACTTTTAAGCCGCATTTCGAGAAGTTATAGGCGAAATTATCCAGGTTATGAGGTCCAAGCGAAGGAAATGGATCAGAACGAAGGCGAGGGATTTGCCAGACCGGTACCAGCCACACAGATAACGTCGAGCCTAGCCAGTATATCCATAGCGAAGTCAATCTGAAACTTACTAGCTACAAAGCCGATGACCGTATATGTTTCGATTATAAGAAAGTCTCGAAAGGAGAGCGGGTAAGGAAATCCTCAAATGTGGCGGGGTCAGCAGTGAGCTCCATAGCGCGTATTGAAAGCCGATATTTTTACTTAATGTCGGGACCAGTCTTAGGGGGCTATGTACAAGGTTTCAAGCTCCTAACCTGGGTGTTAACGAATTGATGCGGCCAGCAAGGATGGTGAGGAGACGAAGGTGCCTATTTCAAATTCGTCTTGTGAGTCTTGTTCACGGACACACCGCTCGCCAGAAAATACTTAAATTTCGATGCAAATTTTTGTGCGAGCGAGAGTTTTACATCACCCTGAACAACTTTTATTATGTGTGGACTATCTCATTACAATCACGTTGGGGAGCTATCGACCACCCCTCAGGCTGCTAGGAAAGCGCCAGCTGCTGTTACTTGTAACATAGGCCAACATCCCAAAACGGACGAGCTTGGTTGTCTGCCAGCTACCCCTGTCCTTGGCGACCAACGCTACGATAACATTTGTGCCACACCTCCCAGTTCACACCTGCGCGCTCCGGTCCCACCGCCCGTCGACCCTAGATCTCCACTGTAAACTCGCTCCTGCAATCGACCACGTTCCTCAAGGTCTGGCCTGATCGACCATGACCCCAGTGGAAATACCACTCGTGGATCACAAAAATACCCGTTGAAGGGGCCTCGCTAGAAAACATCAGGATCGTCCGTAACTGGGGGCCCTCGAGTCAGAGAGGACCTTTGGCCAAGGCACGGTTGTGATCGCTTGGTGCTTGATTGAATGGCGACTCCATTCGAGGTTAGGGGGGCAGTGTTGGTGCAGAGCTCGCAGGTAGGTTGTCAAGAAGTCATGTTTTTCGTCCATCGATGGCGTAACCTCCTATTGAAGTTTAGTACTATGGTAGTTTATTGAGAGCAACGTTCGGCGAGTGCGGACTTAGAGTCTGGGTACTCTTAGGCCACGAGGACGGATGCGTGCACTCACTGCTTTCGGGGCAATCAACGGAGCCTCGAAGTTGCTTAAAAAAGAATAGGCAGAACCCCAGTACTCCATTCCCCGCGGGCTGCAATGACGACGGCCCTCGATCCCAGCCCAGGCTTTCAGCGACTCGAAGATGCACTTGGCTATGCTGCTGAACATTATCCAACCAGAACCGCCATCGCCTGCCTAGACAGTGGTGTCTACCGACGTGTTTCGTACCACCAGCTCGATCTTACAGTCCGCGGTCTTGCAAACATTCTCGGCCACCATCTCGGCTCTTCCACCCATGGCACCACTCCGTTCGTAGGGCTTTTTCTCGCTCGCAATCTGAACCAAATTGTGGCAACATTGGCCGCCTTGACTGCTGGGGCGGCATACGTGCCAATCGCACTCGACTCCAACGCCACGAACCTTGGTGTCATCCTCGCTCAAACTAAACTTCAAGTGATTATGACCGACGCTGATCAACACGACCGCCTCGGCTGTTTGCTCGAGCAAGCGGGACGTCCCGACATCGTGGTTCTGGATGCATCCAAACCACGCCAGTCTGACCCCCGCTCCGCGTCTGATACCCTTCGTTCTCGTGATGGTCGCAGCCCGGCGTATGTATTATTCTCATCGGGAACTACAGGTACGAGTGACAGTTTTGCACGCATCGAGAATCGTCTGACAACGTTATTAGGCGCACCGAAAGGGATCGTGGTGTCTCACTCTGCTGCGCTGACCTACTGCAAAGGGGCAAACGAGCTGTACCAAGCAAGCAGCACGGACGTGTGGGTCCGTGCAGCGGCCTACACTTTCGATTCCTCAATTGATGAGCTATTCTGTCCTGTGAGTGTGCCATGTGTTCATTTATGGCCAGCCTGACGTGGTTATGCTATTCAGCTTGTCGCAGGAGCGAGCATTGTGATCCAACCTTGTGGCGCTCTCACTAGTTTCAGCTCATACCTCGGTTTCCTCAAGATATCTGGTGCTACCATTCTGGCTATGACGACTGCTCTCTGGCACCAATTTACCAGTTACGTCATCCACGAGGGTCATGATCTACCGCCCTCGATACGAGTTGTGTCTATTGGGGGGGAGGCTGCGCTGGGGAAAGTCTTCAAGGCGTGGCGGGAACGGTTCAAGGATTACCCTCGGCTTTTGAACGGCTACGGCCCCACCGAGGCTACGGTGAGTTAGGTTTAAGCGAGCCTGTTCTGATGCTCAGTGCATGGATCAAGGTGTGTGCGACGTACTGGGAAGCTCACAATAATATCAATACGCCTGTCCTACCCATCGGCCGACCACTCACAGGCTACCGTTGTTACATACTCGATCCTGTCACACATTCTCCTGTCGGCCCAGGAAATGAGGGGATGCTCTATGTTTCGGGACCGGGGTTGGCGATTGGGTATCTCAACGACCCAGTTCAGACCGAATCGAAGTTCGTACCTAACCCGTGGGCTGAATCGCCAGAGTATGCGAGGGTGTATTGTACCGGGGATCTTGCCCGGATGGACTCGGATGGAGTATTGCACTTCACTGGGCGGGCTGATCTGCAAGTCAAGGTTGGGATGCACTGTTGATTCTAGTTCGTGTGATTACTGACGGTGGTTTCAGATCCGAGGGTTCCGTGTCGAGCTCGAGTCTGTTGAAGCGTGTCTGCTATCTTTCCCTGGAGTGAAGGGGGTCGCCGTCGCAGCACACAAAGACGAACAAGCGCAGTCTCAATCCATCCACGCCTACATCGTTATGGGATCCGACAACGGCGACATATATGCGGACGACATTGTCGCTCACTGTGCTCAAACTCTGGCTCCGTACGAGATTCCAGCGCGATTCTACCATACCAAGTCTCTTCCTTACACTCGTAACCGAAAACTCGATCGGCGGGCTCTCAATGAGATGAGGAACTCGGCGAAGCTACTCCCCCCTCGCGAACGGGCCACCAACGGAGACGTCGGCCAACTGAACCCAGAGTTAGCTAAGCTATGGTGCGAGTGTTTGGACGGAATCGATCTCGAGTTGCTCTCCTCGTCCAGCCACTTCCTACATCTCGGCGGACACTCGTTGACATTGATTATGCTCGCCGCCAAGATTGATTCTGCCATGGGAGTGATCGTTTCCTCGGTCGACTTGTTGCAGAATCCTACTCTAGGTCAGATGTCGGAGCTCCTGGAGGTGCGCCGACCCGAGGCTGTTCCAAACAAGCGCTCTTCCCCAAATCGTCCAGCACTCGGGAGGCAGTGCGGAATTTCCTTCGTGGGAAAACTCATTGGAGAGGTCGCAAAACGGCTTTTCCCCTTCGTTTTACCCCGTATTTCACCCTCCCGCCGAGGTGGAAAGCTCCAATCCCCCCTTGAGGTGACAAACGGCTCGGTCCGTGATTTTGATGTAGGAATACACCCACTATCATCAGCCCAGGCACGCCTCTACGTCGCGCAGCAAAAGGTTCCCGACAGTCCCGTATTCAATGACGGAGTAGCGATCAATATCGTTGGCGAAATTTCAGACCAGGACATGTGCACGGCGCTCACGACGATGATCCGACGCCACGCGATCCTCCGAGTCAAATTATTCCAGGATGACGTGGCGCAAGTGTTGCAAGAGATCGTTCCTTTTAGTGACGCCTTGTTCGACGAGGTGTTTTCTCATGACAAATTGGAACGACCCGAAGCCGCGAGGCGGGCACACGATATGTTTGTGCGGCCGTTCAATCTGTTTGAGGGTCATTTGATTAGGATTGCGCTATTGTCGTCTGGGGCGGAACACATACTGGTTGTATGCGCGCATCATATCATTTGGGATGGCTTTTCGGATAGAGTAAGCATCGACCCCGCTTTCTTGGTCAACCTTTGCTGATACATGACATCAATTAGGTTTTCCTGGACGAGCTTGTATCACTCTACCAAGAGAAAGAGCTCTCGCCTGGATCGAGTTATTTTGCACATTGCTATGGTTCCAAGCCGTCCTCCGATCGATTATCAGCACTGGTGTCATATCTAGATTCCGTACCACAGGTCCTAGAGCTCCCCGTCGACCACGTACGGCCCGACTCGCAGACATTCAGTCATGGTCGGAACGTGCATTTCGCCGTCGATCAATCCTCGGTGTCTCGTCTTGTGAATCGTCTTGGGACCTCCCCATATGCATGCTTGATGACGGCGTTCGCGGTGGCTCTACATCTCAACGCCGCAGGGCAGGAGGACTTTGTGGTCGGCGTTCCGTTTGCGAATCGTTTGAACACGAGCGAGGCGAGCGCCATTGGTTTCTGTGAGTGCCGTGGCTTCTGTTTCTCCAAACAAAGATTAACAATACCCAGTTGTCAACATGCTCCCACTCCGCGTTCATCTCGCATATGGGTTGACGCTGGACGGACTTCATGCCAAGATCCGCCAAGACCTGTTATTTCTCTCTGGGCTCCAGGACGTTCCGCTGGACGCTCTCGTCGACGCTCTCGAGTTCAGCCGACTGTCATCACAGGACTCGTTGATTCAGGCACTGCTCAACTTTACTGATGCGCCTGAGGGTAAACTCGACGATCGAGCCAAGTTCACGCGGTACCCGCTCAGCAACGGCGCCGCTCACACTGATATAGTCTGCTTCGTCGAGCTTAGCAAGGACGGCTCGCTTACTGGGGAAATCGAGTATGATTCCGAGATCTTTGCGCACGAATCTATGGTCTCGTTTGCCTCTGCATTTGCCAATATTCTGGATACTTGGAGCGTCCAGCCGACCCTGTCGATTAGCGGAATTGCGTTCCCCGGATCTGCGTCCCACATTCCCTTGGTTCGCGAGCTTAGCCCCGAAGATCGTTCACTCGGCGCGTTCCTCGTTTCCTGTGCTGCCCGCCATTGGAATTGTCAAGCTGTTTACGATGACACCACGGGCAGCGCTTACACCTACCAGCAGATTTTTTCCATGGCCCACCGTATCCAGCAGCAGCTCTATCCGTTCAGGCGGATTGATGGGGTGGTCGTCTTACTGTTGGAACGAAACGTGGATGCGGTGGCGGTGGAGATTGGTGTCAGTTTAGCCGGATTGGTGTTTGCTCCATGCGACATCTCTCAGCCCCGCCTCCGAACCGAGGAAATCATCGCGAACTGCGATCCTGTATGCGTCCTTGCCCACCAGCGGGTCTTGGACAGGCTTGGACTCTCGCAGACCGATTGTTCGGCTCCCGTCTTGGTGGTCGACGGTCTGCAGGATGGCATGCCGTTGTTGGGATCCTCGGTGGAACTTACGGTAGAGAGTGGCGGCGAGGCAGCATAGTGAGTGTGAGAGATGGACTGCTTATTCAGCGCCATACTGATGAGCTACAGTATCATACACACCAGCGGCAGCACCGGGAAGCCAAAAGGGATTGTAACCGGCCAGGGAAGTCTGGTAAAGTTGGTGCAGGAGATCATAGGTTGGGCTGGGGGCAGCGTCGCTCTTAGTTGTGTTACGACTAGCAACATAGCCTGGGATGGGATATCTGCTCATATCTGGCCCGCGCTGGCTACTGGAGGTTGCGTCAAGCTTCCGAAGGTTAGTTCTTCCGGTTTGCCCATTTTTACATTTACTCAACTTTTATCAGATTCACGGCGAAAAGGATGGAGAGTATCTAAGCGCCCTCATGAGACAAGCTCCAGTCACCAACTCTCTCCTCGCGACACCTTCAGCATTTCAAATGTGGCTCGATCAAACCCAGGATCAACCACTCTCGTTTTTCCCCGATGGTATGCGTCATATCATGATCGGAGGGGAGCAGTTCACACCCGAACTTGCACAACAACTACTTTATCAAACCGGTGGTTCCCCTAACATATACTGGATTCACGCATACGGCCCAACCGAAGGCACCGTTTTCAGTTGTTATGGCGTATTGGAACACTCAGACTTGCGAAAGCTTATGAAGTGTCGACGAATCCCCGTTGATACGCTTCTCCCTGATGCCGCGATGACCGTCGTTAACGTTGCCGGACACGAGTTGCCGCGAGGCTTTGTGGGAGAGATTGTCATATGGGTAACTTGTGACCTTCGCGATTGGCCCGTCATTACGCTAACGTGAGTTGGCAATTGTAGGGCCCTTGCCTGATGCTCGAGTACCTCAACATGCCCGACCTTAACAAGCAGAGAATGTTGGTCAAGGATGGCGTGCGTGGCTGGCGAAGTGGGGACATGGGACGCCATCTTCCTTCTGGCGGATTCGAGATCTTCGGGAGAATGGATTCGGTGCGTAAAGTCAAAGGCGGGTTCCGAGTTGACCTGGGGGAAATCGAAACGCATGTTCGCACGTACGCCCAAGTGGTCGAGTGCTGCGTGTTATTGATGGACATTCCCATGGGGGACGGCCGGGTATCTCGAAACCACATTGTGGCATTCGTCAAGCTCAAGAACGAGCAAGAACTCCAGGTACGCATTCCACCACAAGACAAGTGTTTATGCCCACTGATCATTTATAACTGAGGTTAGATGGGCAAGTCTCAAGAAGGAGATATGTTTGACTCGGTTGTACCAGAAACGGCCATAAACGGGTTACACCAACATCTTTCGCATCGCGTACCTGCATATGTAAGTCACCATTACACCTCCCACGAGTTGGGCCCAACCGTTCGTTCTAGATGATACCCGATTACCTCGTTCGAGTGAGGGCTTTCCCGCTTACGGACTCTGCAAAAATCGACAGGTTCAAGCTGCCCGAGCCATCCCTGGCCCACCGATTCGCCGCAATGGCAAGCGATAGCGCCGAATGGACCGATGATGATAAGTCCCGCCAACAGACAATCGAAGCCATCCTGGGCATCTTCACAGCTACGCTGTCTGTCGACAGGAAGCTTACACATAGGGACAACTTCTATGATTGTGGCGGACACTCGCTAATAGCTGCCAGGGTCACCAGCCTCATTCGCCGCGATCTTGGAGTCCCACTTCCGTTCACCGCTATCATCACGCACCCTACGGCTAGCCTGCTCGCAGAGTTTGTCGAAGGGCTCAAGCTTCAGTCCGCGCGTTCCATCAAGCTTCCACCTCACGTCGTCCCGCTCCAACCAGCTGGCTTCATCCCCGAGCCGAAGGCGATGGTATTCGTGTTTCATTTCATCGGTGGCGACTTGGATATGGTTCCCCGTGTCGTCAACCAGCTGGACAACGTCAACCTTGGTCTCGCCACTTACGGGCTTGTTCCCGAGCCCGGCCGCAAGTTAGACTCGCTGGAGAAGATGGCGAAGGCATATGCTGCATCTATCGCACAACTTGCTGGGTCGATGTCATGCATCCTGGTAGGCTGGTGCTTTGGAGGAATGATCGCCTCCAAGGCTTCGTTGTATCTCCCTAAGGAAACGACCCACCTCGTCCTCCTCGATGTAATGCACATTTCGATCGCGGGGAGATTCCAGATGGACGAAGCGGACTTCGCCAAAGTCTTTGCGGAATATCTGTGCAAGGATTGGTTCGGTCCCGGGCTCCAGTCTGCCGAAAAATCTGGGGAAAAGGCGGCCGTTATCCAGGCTGTACTTGATGCCAAACTCGACTGGCACGACACACCTTCCCTGGTTGCGCTCGCACGTCGGCACGTCATTCTACCGCCCTGGGTGACCGATGGCGATTTGGCGCAACGTATTCGTCAGTTAGCTAATAGTCATGACTTGACGCTGGAACTCTACCGCGGCAACTGTTGCACGCCGGCCGAAGCAATCGCGATCGAGGAGCAGGTGATTGTGAACATGCAAGCCACCGACGGGCTT
Source organism: Ceratobasidium sp. 414 (assembly GCA_019616945.1). Classification (NCBI taxonomy): domain Eukaryota; kingdom Fungi; phylum Basidiomycota; class Agaricomycetes; order Cantharellales; family Ceratobasidiaceae; genus Ceratobasidium; species Ceratobasidium sp. 414. The sequence continues at coordinate 1,144 of WSTK01000069.1, read as the reverse complement.
AATAATATCTTTGACACAGAGGTTGGACTGGGTTGGACTCGATACGAAGTTATTGATACGGACCACGATACAATTGGCTATCTTCCTATTGTCACCACTCGAATGTTGTCGGCTTTGCGAAAGATTCTTGCCTGAATAGTTTGTCGAACCATTAAGTGTAACTAAATTGAATTGTATGCTGTTGAAATTTCAGTTACGAATTATTCGCTGAATATATGCAGACCCCCAAGGACCACTAGCAAGCTGGTCCCCGGCAACCAGGATGAAATAGGTCTTGATCCAGACTACCTTAACAAAGCGAATTAATGTAAAATCTATACGTAGATTAGGGCTAATACGCGAAGTTTGTCAAACCTGAATGTACACACTATTTCGCTACCAGCGCCGCAGGAAGGGGAAAGGAGGCTGCCCCTAATTTATTGAACACTCAAACTTTACAACGAGTGCAAGCATTGAAAGCACATACTGATAGTAGCTTGTTAGAAGAATAGTTGGGGTCGCAAGTATCGAGAGAAAGCGTAGAAACTATGATGAGCAGTTGGGTGATGGGCGAGCTGCAGATGAATGAAATACCATACAGTTCAGAGAACAAGCGAAAACGACAATATAACAGACCAGTGAGCATAATTGACTGGGTAGTAGGGGGGCGAAAGAGGCGCGAACTACATACCAGGTCGGTCAGAGGTCAGGAGACACGGGAGCGAGCGGAACAGCAGGTCAAAAGATTCCGAGAGGCGGAATCAACACCAACACACAAACGAGGTCTACCCCGGAATGAAAAATTAGCCGGGGTGGTTGAGGAAGAAATACGTAAGTAAATCACTGGCTCGTTTCAAGTAAAATTTTGGTGAGAAATGTCAAGCGGAGGATTGGACCAACGCGGCTACACAGCATGGAGATCCTAGTAGGGGCAGGTAAGGTAGGAACCACTCAGATGTAACCAACCTTATCTAAGCGCCGAGGGAATCGTGTGACAAGCATCACATTTTCTAATGTAAATACATGAAACAAATGGAAATACAAAAATCGGCTCCCATAGCAGGCTGCAGCATATGGATTAACATTGGTATGCAAAGTTTCAAGCCACAACTCAGTGAGCTCAAGGACAGTTTCAGAAAACAAGTCAGAGATTTTCAAGGGTCCT
>WSTK01000689.1:0-17203 GCA_019616945.1 Ceratobasidium sp. 414 | reverse complement strand
GGCCCACCCATTTCCCGTGATGGCTCATTCGAGCTGCTCCTCCCAACCACCAAGACCCACAGATCAAGGGGAGAAACTATTATAATCACGGCTCAGCAACCACCGGCCGACCCGATTGCAGCAATCCGTCACCACCTCGCAGCAGACCCCTCCATCCCGTCATCAGCCCACATCTTTGCCTTCCGTCCTCGCAACCGCCCCCATGATGTCCACGCGCTGACCAAAGAAACCTTCCTGAACCGAATTAACGAAATTTGGACCCAACTCGGCCATCCCAGGTTCTCCGGCCACTCTTTCCGCATAGGTGGTACCACCAGTTTACTTCACGCAGGCGTCGCTCCCGAGGTGGTACGCTCTATGGGCCGCTGGGCATCAGATGCCCACTTTCGCTACTGGCGCAACACCTCTGCTCTCGCCGTGAACCATGCGGAAAACCTACCCGTAGATAGCTCGTCCTCGTCCGCTCGCGCGCGCCCTCCTGCCCGCTCAGCTCCCGCCCGTCGTTCCACCGGCCTGGTCACTGCTAGAGGGCGACCTTACTGACGCATCTGCATCACTAAGGTGCGACCCGTAGCCGCCCGCGTCGCTCCCTAGCTGGTCGATTCCCCATCTCCCACCAGGGGCGAGCCTACTCCGCTCCCCGGCGCCTACACTCAACCATTCACCGCTATCGCGGCTCTGGGTCCCCCACTCCCACCGGTTATCCTGGCTCCATGTACCTTACGCCTTAGGGCTACATAAATAGTTTATATATTCATGCATATTCACATCACCTAGCGTAAGGGCGCCTCCCTCGTCAGGCGCGCACCCAGACCGAGAGTAATAATATCGGCTCATTCAATTGCCACTTGGTTAATTTTTTGCTTGGGGCTCCAGGACGTGCTCCGCTTCGGCAAGTCTAGTCGGCAGTAAAACAATAAGGTAACATGGGGCGTGTTGAACACCATCAAATTAGTTTGTGCACGGCAGGCAGCCTCACAAAATCAACAAAAAGAATTTAAGATCCAGAGAATATGAGAGCGTGCGGTCGTGATGTTAGTACATTAAAGAGTTATTACGCGTCCACCCGCCACGGAAAGAGCAGACCGAGAACAGATGCTAATGTGGGTGTGCGGTGCGTAGGTGTAAATGAGTACGAGGGCATGTTGAAGACCTCGTGTGCCGAAATAAATTATATTTCCTGTCGTTTGGTCGTAGAGGTCTCATGCCTTGACGGCTTTTAGGTGGGAGTCCCCGTTGATTTTCAGTGCTGCAATGTCGCCGTTGAGCTTCAAAGCCGGTTCATCCCCGTTAAGCTTGAGCCCGGCGTCGGCAAAGAACGGACGGAAGATTGCCTCTCTATCTTGGAAGTCGTTGTGTACCAAGTTGACGAGGAAGTACTCGTCCATCATGCTCTTGATTAGCTTGCGGCTTGGGGAGTCCGGCTCGTAGATTTGCGCCCACTGGCATCCGAGCTCAAATGCCTCGTCCTGAGTAATTGTGTTTACCTTCGATGCGTGGTGTAGCAATCAAGGGGAACATACCTTCCAGGCCATGAAGCTGACGGCCTCGACAATCGTTGGCTGTATAACCTCCTTGCCCGGGAATACGCCCCACGTGACCGCAGTGGGGCCTTCACTAGTGCTATTCGTCTTGAGGTCTCCCTGCTTGTTGATAGCGTAGTAGGTAATGTTCGAGTCGCGTTCGATACGCTTTATGAGCGCCCTGAGCTGCTCCGGGTTAACAAAGAACTCGAGGTAAGCCTATTGAGGTAGTCACGGTCAGTACCATCAATCAATGAGCGTCAGACGTGGCGCACCTTTTGGTACACGTATCCATTCTTAGGACCCCATCCAAACGCCTTGTCATCGCTTCTAGCACCATTGACTGCGGGCTGGGAGTTGATGGTAAGGTATCCAAACTCGTTCATACGTGCAAGCTGCTGGCCGATGACCATCATCTCTGTCGACGGGGGTTGGTCGGACCAGGGCAACGCTTTGAGCTGGCTGGTACAAAACTGCGAGAACAAGCGCTTGATATCGTCCATCGTGGTTGGTGCACCCCAAATCTTCCTGCCTTCTTCGGGCTAGTGCACGCAGTTAGGTGGCAATTTTTTGTGTATAACTGGACTAAACTGCATACCGTTTGTTTGATCCACACACCGTAGCCGTCGAGCTCGCCATAGGCGGGCGAGCGAGAGTCTCCAAATCGTCCGTTGGGATACTCGTCCCAGTTTTCAGTGCGTGACAAGTAAGACTTGGTACGGTTCGCCCAGAAAATCGGCCGGATAGTCTCGGTGCGCCGAGTCGGCGTGAGCGACTGCCTCCACGGCAGTGGCTTGATCGTTTCCACGCGCGGCACAAAGTTAAGCTCTTCGAGAAGCATCTTCGTGCCCTTCTCGAGATTCATGGTGTAGAAATGGAGCCCCTTGATCCCAATATCCGCGTCGAGAATCGTTCGGCAGAGGTTCGCGACAATCTTGATGCCGAGCTCTCGAACTTTTTCGTCGTTGTTCTTGTGAGGCTCAAGGATATCCATCAGGTTCTGGGGTATCTCAGTCTTGCTCAGACTCGTCGCCCGAATAAAGCCGTTCCATGTCTGGATGGGGTTGATACCTGGCACGATAGGAATCGTGATCCCAGCGGCGCGTACCGCCTTGACCCATCGGATGAAAATGTCGGCGTCGTAGAACATCTGCGTGAAGATAAAATTCACGCCCGCGTCGCATTTTTCCTTGAGCCATTGCATCTCCTGTGCGGCCTCGGCCTCGGGAAGCGTGATGGTCTGCGGGAAGCCAGCGACGGCAACGTCAAAGTAGTCGCCGTATTCCTTGCGGATGTGTCGCACGAGATCGATCCCGTGCTGGAACCCACCCTGGATGCTCGTCCATTCTTCCTGACCCGATGGTGGGTCGCCACGCAGCGCAAGGATGTTTCGACAGCCGGCTGCTTTAGCTTCCTAAAGGGCCATAATCAGGATATCAACTCCAGCTTGAGACGCGCGTGGATAAAAGGTACGGACCCTGAGCGCGATATCGACTTTTTCTTGGGGCATATTGGTGCACGTAAGATGCATGCACGTCTCTACGCCAATCACGCCCTGACACGTCTTGACGAGCTCGCTCGTAAGGTCTGACGTCCGTCCACCCGCGTTCCTATTGGCATCTACCGGTGAGCTCAATCTATACCGAATTTTCAGCGTCATACCAGGTGATGTCTATAAATTCTGGCCCCAGGCCGCGCATGCGTTCTATGCGGTCCAGTAGATTTTGTAGGCCCTATGGTGTTTTTTTTCAGACGTGAGTTCGAGTGGGACGCGCCTCAACCCGAACTTGATGCATACCTGCGCAGTGCGGGGAGGGAAATACTCGAATGACCACCAGATACGGTTGTCTTTTTCCGCTTGTTGGATCTTTTGCGTGACTTTCATAATGGAAGTGAACGGGCTGGTCTATGGTGGGGTGGAGGGGGGAGTCTAAACGAAGGACGAGTCAAGCCGGCGGAAGCATCAAGGTTTTATTAGTTTGGGGAAGTTTTATTACATAAGAGTGGGGTAACACGCAAGTGGTCCGATCGTGAAAAACTTGACGTATCGGGCACGTTTTTCTCGTCAGGCCATAAAGTAACATTTCCCCAAGAAACATTAGGTCGAATACAAGACATATCCAGACATACGATATATAAATACACCAAGAATGCCATACAAAACAATAATCAACGCATGTCTAAGTCGTAAAGGCATTAAAAGTCATGGCATCATATTCAGACCCCAGGCAGCATAGGTCGGTCACCTCCTTCAGAAAGAATCTTCTGGAGATACGCTTCTTCGCGTTCACGAGAGCGCTTGCGTCCTTCCATCAGGCGTTCGGTCCCCTTTTGCATACTTCCGATGTGAACCTACATCAAGGCTTAAGTTGGAACACGATATAGCGCTAGAACGGGGACACGTACCTCGAGAGGGATCCCTGACTCTTCACCTGCAAGAGCAGGGGTCGCCACGCGCTGGCGCAAATCATCCAAGTCTGCGGACAACTGCTGGAGTTGCATGAGCGTGCTCGACACATGTGCCAATGCACGTTTGCGGTACACCCGGATATCATTCAGCAAGACACGGTGGGTTCTGAAGTTGTTCAAGATTTCTAGAGGTATAATTAGACGTTGTGTTCATACTGGGGATTGGAGGTGCTTACTTCGGTTTCCGCCGAGCATAGTCCACAATTCGCCCAACTACCTATCAAGTAAGCAACCAAACGCAACCCCAAAGGGATCAAACCAACTCACCACCTCCTCAGCCTGTGACCGAATCCGACTATCCTCCCGCAGCACCATCTCATTAATCATATCTAGCTGACCCTCCAGCTTGTCCAATGCAACCATATTCGCTTCCGCCTCGACAATCAACTTGCGCACCGTCGACTCCATCATGCCCGTCGCCTGATACCACAGCCCCTCGACCTCCTTTCTCCCTGGCGTGGCGGCTGGAGCCCGAACTGGCGAGAGTGCGTTCATCACACGCTGGATCGGGCCCGCGGAGATTTGAGGTTGGGCGTGCTTGACAGTATTTTCGAGCAGTTTGAGGACATATTCGTTCATGGCGACGATTTGGTCGACGGCGCCCCCGACGCGACCGCCAAATTTGTGCAAGTTTCGCCCAGCAACTTTAGCATCGACGACGAATTCGTTGAGGCGGTCAACAAGAGCGTCCTTTGCGACAAGCGAACTGAGCTTGACTAGAGTCGTTCTAGTAAATATTCATCAGAACTTTACGCACCTAATCTTGGCAAAGATAGAAAACTCACAAGTCACGGACAGCAATCTCAGAGTTCTTCATATCAACAGCAACAATCGACGTGCTCGCCGAATCGTCCAGCACATCCTCTAACCGAGTCTGCAGGCTCGCAAGCTTTGGGAAATCGGGCAGGAACCGACGACCGTACTCTCTTGAGCAGTACGGAATCGCACGGGGAACGAGCGGGAGCTTGCACACAGGCGACATCAGGCCCGACAGGATAAAGCCGCTGCCGCCAGTGAGTGCCATCAACGTTAGGTACGATACAATCACCCAGGCTCTATTCAGCCATCGTCAGTAAGTTCGACCCTACAAAGCTGGAAACTCACATGGGCTTCTTGCTAATAACAATAATATCCTTCACAACGTCCAGCGTCGTAGCCACCATAAACACCAGTGCAATCTCAATCAAATCCTTTATATTCTGCGCATCACGAAACTTGCGCGGCGGCGCCTCCGAGTCCCAAAGTGAATCACGCTGCATCTGCGACAACACCCGGTCGGCGTACGTCCGCGGGGGTGTGCTCACGCCGCGTAGGCGGGCCTTGGATACGCTACGAGTGATAGCTGGCATGGCAGTAACGCAGAGATGTTGAGTATAGTGTATCAAGTATAGGGGTGGGCGGAGTAGAGATAAGTCACCGGATGAGGTGATCGTCGTCCGGAGGAGAGGTCAGGAGCGACGGTGGACGGGGCGTGGATTCCTTTAAGCTGCCGCGTCGATGGAGCCTGACCGTACACGAGGCAGACCCGAAAACGTGTTTGGGATCGTGCAGGAAATGAGACAGAAGTGTAGTTTGTCAAACAGATACAACAAGAGTCGCAGGTCAGCGTAACGATACAACAGAGAAAGGAAGAAAGAACCAGAACAAAAACACGGGGCTATATACGAGGGACACGGCGTTGGGGTTGCCGGTGCGGGCATGGCGGATGATGTAATCCCTAGTATTCTTCCATTGATCAACGCGATAGGATGATACATAAACATCATTTATGGGATAAATGACCAAAGAACCGATAGCAATTGTAGCAATGGATACAACACAGTAATGTAGCAACAACAGCGGGACCGATAAATAGGAATGACAGAAATACACATGCTCAGCGACGTGAACCCCACCCACCCGTCGTTGCAACCGAATTGTGTCCTGTAATGGTCTGAGAGCGGTTCCAAGGAAACGAATGGCAGTACTCACGGGCATGTCCGAATGTACTCTCCGAAGGCGCCCTTGCACGAGATGGGGCCCTCCACGAGTCCACCACTGGGCCACTATCAAGCTTCGTCGGCCCAGGAGCAAGCGTCATCCCGCGCCTTCGTCCAAATTCCCCACCACTAATCCCATGTACAGCAGCCAAATGCGGCGGCCTATAGATCCCAGGCGATTCGGCGGTAACCGGCTTTACCAAAGACGGCGGCGTGGACACACTATGCGCATGAGACCGACGCCAGACCTGGTCTCCAACTGACACGGGGCTTGGTGTGAATGCGGACGATATAGCCGGCGTGGGAGAATAGGGTGGGCGGGACAACGGCGAGGTTGTTTCAGACACGCTGGCATATCGTTTGTGTTTCTATACATCGTGTTAGGTGGATAGTGTATCGCCGGTGGTGTGTCATACCGTCTTGGCCATGCGGTCCATCTTGGCTAGTTCGTACTCGACAAGACTCTCGTCGATGTTGGGGTCGACGTCGTCCATGCTAAGACCAGTAGATGCGAGCTCCTTTACCCAAAACTGGATGGTGGGCTCCCATTTTACGTGAATGGTGGATGGGTCTCTGGAAAAACATGAGCCACCGACAATAAACGCCGAGAGCCACAACTCACACGTCACGATACTCATTATAGACAAGCCCCCGCTCAGGCGCAATATACTTGTTGAGGTCAACGTAGTGCAGACCATGCTCCTTGCAAAAAGACTTGAGCAGATTGTTAAAATCGGCCACCATCCTGCACCGGGTCGCCAAGTCGGTCGGACAATCAGAGTCGGCCAGCCGTAACCCCTGCAGCTTTCGAAACTCGGTCGACTTTTGGTTGTACTTTTGAGCAGACCGGTCTAGATGCTCGTCTGTCACGCATGGCATAATCACCGATACGACGTGGACGCCTTGCAAGTACCCAGAATGCGCCTTCCGCCCGTCCTTGGACACAGTTATTCTCCTGGGAACGATTTCATCCAGTAAAAACTTGGTATAAGCGTCGAAAATAGACTGAACGAATGCTACGGGCTCGGGGGGCTTTTCAGACGCCCTTTGGGCGTCGAGAGCCTTGTATAGGTATGTGATGTGAAGGTCGACATGTCCGAAAATAAGCACGACTGCGGGAGGAACGCTTCACTCAGCGACAGGGCCAATTGCCTAACTTTATGCGCACCATGATCAGGCATGTGACCGTCCAGCGACTGGATAAGCCGCGGACCGGTCTGGGAAACAGAGTTTACGTTCTGCAGGCCCTGCAAAGCACATGATTGAGTCGGGTGGCTACCCCCGACGATGGCTAAAAGTTCGCACCTTGGCGGTTGAGCCTGAAAACCGTTTGATATGCATCGTGTTCTTCTTCAGGACGAACAATGGCCCAACGAAACTATCGCCATAGGCGGCGACGGACAGTTTCGGCCCGGTTGGCTACGACACATGAGCGGGGACGTACGGCAATGCAGGGGGGTGGCGGGGGCTTACCGATGCCATCGTGTCTGCGATGCGCATCCAGGCACTAGCACTACTACTAGCAGTCATATCGGATGGTGGTGGTGGGTAATAAAACTAGACTTTGAGATTGGCGGTACAGGTACGCTGGCAGGGTGAGATTCGTGTGAATGCCACTTGTAAGCGCAGAGACATAGGGTGAGATCGGATCTAGACGCCGAGGCAGCTGAGATACGAGTCTGTCTGGCCGAGAAGGGAACCGGGGGTATTTAATCCGGTGCGCTGCAGGTCAGTAGACTGGCGGGGGGCGTGGGTGATGCCGAGCAGGGGATGCAAGGGGGCGCCGTTGAAACTATCAGCAGTGCGATCGCGGAGAAGTCGAGCGTCGAGATTGGTAGTGTTAAGCGGTCGGCGTGGTGCAGAAAGCGGCCCGACAGTGCCTTGGAGGTCGTGGTGGGAGTCGTCCACTGGAATCCAAAATTCGTTGGGATAATCAGGGTTCTCGGGTCATCCCCGGAGCCGGCCGGCCGGATACAAACGTGGTCCCTAATCAACCGACCACCAAATGTCTACGTGAGTACCAACCTGCTCCATCTGTTGCCCCTGTTCTCCAGGATGAATCCTATGTATTTTGCACGTCAGGCTGAGTTGTTTCGGAAACGGACAACGCTGGATGTTATCTCGCATTTCTGAACCGTTTTGGCTCTATGTCTTACCCACGCGCTATTTGTTAATTGTGCCTTGCTGACTTGGTTATTTTTCCAGACAGTTAGCCTTTTCGCCCCTACCCCAGAGTATAGATACCTTTTTCATCTGTGTGAATTAGACTTTGAATATGGTATTTCGTACAACCTCATGAAAGTAGACTACGCCACATTTGTCTTTGCCACTCTAGGGGCGCGGTTTTACGCGCTTAGTGTCTGTTGATCCTTGCCACCACCCCTCGTCCACAGTTGCCTTTTCTGTGGGTTGCTTTATATTGTACCTGTAGTTTCTTATTATGAGCGCCGCTCAAACGAATAAACGAGACTCGGCCAGACGTTCCGTTCTTGTTCCAACAAACCTCGTGTCTACCAAGGACGGCGTTACTGTAAGACTACGAACTGTATAAACATATCTTGATGTTGGTCTATAACGTGCTGTCTTCACCGCTCTCTAGGTTCGCGCAAGGATAGACGCAACTCTTGTCAGTGTTTCCCTGCTGCTGGTCGATCAACTTTCTTACCTGCTGCTTGTCGAAACTTTGCCACCAGCCTGTGACCGATGTTATCCGACAGCTATGCCTAAATCTCAAAGTTCAAGAACCCCCGCTTCTTTTTGCACTGCGTGATGACCGAGATGAGCTGGTTACCGACGACAACCTCCGCAGGATGATCAGAGACAAGGCAAACCTCAAGTCAGTCACTCTACTGGATTTTGCACAATCCACTCATGCTCGTACATCTCACCAGGCTCGTTAGCTCTCCGGTGATCGAGGCGACCGAGATTCTAGACCGCATTCGTGGCTCTGACAAGGAGTCGCTCAAACATGCTCTGTTTTCACTCCAAAAGTATATTAGGGTATGTACGCGTTTCCCCGGCCGCGGCTGTCAAATTAAATCACAGTTCCCGGCAGGAGCACGAATTCACGCAGGAATTTCTAAAGCGCGATGGACTGCGAGAACTTCTGAACACGATCGACACAAGTACCGGGAACACGCTAGCCTATGCCCTTACCTCGATGCAGAACTTGATGGAGCACGAGTATGGTTGGGACAATCTGCAGTCCAGCTTCATTCTTCGAGTAAGTCCATATATTGCGTCATTTTTCCACTTACTAAGAACGGGCCGATCCAGATCGTCGAAATCATAGCCAACCCCCAAAACCCCATCAACGCTATTCGCCCGGCAACTTCAATCCTCAAGCGGTTAGTCGAGGCTGACCCACGATTTGGGCCAGAGACAGCGGCACTTCCCTCTTCGTCGAGTGCCACTGCTCCATCTGTGGACTTGTTACCTCCGCCGCCACCTGGAAGCGTGTATCGATATGGCTTTGATCCTGTGTGGGCGCAGCTTCAGCGCTTGCCAAACATGCTTTCGGTCGTAGTGTCACGTCTCAACATGGCCGAGAGCGGCATGGCACTAGGGGGGTCAGTTGGCCCTTATCCTCCGGTTATTTCATATGGTACAACCCTAACATACTCATTAGAATGATGCTGGTCAACACCCTATTGTCCAATGCGTCTGACGCCCATGCGTCGGAGCTTATTGATGAGCTAGAACGCCTAAATATTCGCAATGTAGTCCGAGTAAGTCTAGCTTGGGCGGTGTCAACTCAACGTTAATCAACATTCATTCCGCTGCCGTGCAGCGTGTAATGGCTTCGCATGCCTCTGCGGACCTTTCCTCTTCTATCCTAGATTTCCAAGCACACCTCATGCGCATCACATACCTCCGCAAAACGACACCTGTGGACGTGGAACAGTCTGGGGTACGCGCTATCCTCACATATGTCTGGATGGCCGCGCGGCAAGGAAACAGTGGACGGACAGACAGACTTTTGTTTGAGGGCGAGCAATGGGTGATGCTCGGATCTGAGACGGGAAACGTTCGGTCGGATTTCGCACATGTTGGAATTCTAGGACTCGATTGCCTAGTACGTGATTCTATTCCTGGCTGTTGCTTTACATGATGTCACTAACAAATGGCTTGACTCACGCATAGCGTACATTTGTCCAATCTGATCCTGACCATTTTGCAAAGGTCGGCTTCTGCGTGTATCTGCAATTTGCTCATCTCGTTTAACGGATTCTTTAGGTCATCCTAGAACAAGTTAGTCGGCCACCAAACCGGCGTTGCCCTATTATCCGGGTTCGAACTAGTTTCTTTTTCCCATGGTCTTAGTTCACTAACGACGCGAGCAGGCATCCAACGAAGTGGTCGAGCTTTTGACTGAACACTGGGCAATCTTTGGGCCAGGCTGTACGTCCCTTGTGTGGAACCGACAAGCATGCAATTGACGACGTTCCTGGTGCAGATTCTACTTCGACCTCCTTTTTGCCCTTTTTCCTTGCGTTCCACCGTGTGCATACCATCGCTTTGCAACTGTTCCTTCGGTGAGTCTCTTGCATGCGACGTGATGCGATGGCTGAACACCTTTTCAGACTGTGGAGTGAGAGCGCCGCAGGTGCGGACGATTTCGCAAGAGTTGCCGCGCTCGTGCAGAGCCAGTGAGTATTGCCTTCACGTGTTGTTAACGTGCTCGTGCTCACAACCACTAGAATTAAGCTTGCACTGCGCGACGAAAACACTCGACCATGGCATGAGGTTAGTTTTGACGTTTGAGCGTACGTATAGCGCTGCTGTGCTTACAGCTTTTGTGATAGATGGAGTCCGACTTTGTCAACAGCGAGTATCGGGACATCCGTGAACGCCAGATGAAGGAGCTGGAGCTCACTGACGATCTGCTCAACAAGCCTCCTGTTCGGTTCGACTGTTTTTTATTGCGCTCCGGAGAGGACACTCACCCTTTACCAGCAACCTGCGTGCTAAACTCTACAAGGAATCGTACGCCTTTGTGCGTCAGCAACGCATTCAGTGCCTGATGCAAGGCGCATGGTTTGTCAACGGCGTTCCAGCTGGGTCCGCAGCAGCACGAGAGTCCTATTCAGCTCCCACCCGACCCCAGCGCCCATGGAGATTCATGCGTTTGGTATAGGGTTATGCCCATGTCTGAAATCACTGATGGCTGATCGAATTCGACTTCTTCTAGGACAAAACTATGCGATACTTGTACTATGTTGACAGTGCCATGAAGATACCAATGCGCAGTGGCATTGAAGACCTCCCAGAGCGCAGTACGTAAATCTCTCACACTCTCAAACCGTTTGTGCTGAAACAGATCTTCAACCCTCCCCTCTCCCTCTCAGTCGAGGTCGCCTCGATCGCAGAGGTTGCCACCGGTACTTGTGCAGTCCCTCACAACGTTGCCTACGGTAGCGGCGATGTGACTTCACCACTCTCCCCGCCTTCCGTTTCTCCACTCTCGTTCTCGCTAATGTCAGAGCGGTCCCGCGAGCAGTCTGAACAGCAGCAACCCAAACACTCGCTAGCAGACCAAGTTGCCGAGAACGCGTCTCGTTTCTCCGACTGGACGGACGGTCTGAACATGCTTCGCAAGGACGGAGGACATGTGGCGACGACAGAGACGGCAGAGTTTGTGCAGGCGCTGACTGAGATCGGTCTGAAAATCAAGCTGCTTGGTGGGTTTCAGTTCCCCACGGCACCTCGACTAGGTGGCTAATGCTATATGCTCTTCCCTTAGACCTCTCAGGAGAAAAGGCTGAAATCCCAGCTCATCTGCCTTCCGGTGTACCCCCCTCCGACACCAACTTTTTCTTTGCTTAACCACAGCCATGGTCTTTTGTGTCCAGATATTTGACCCGCACCGTGTGACTTGTAAAGTTTTGGTACTCTGATAGCAATCAACTGTCTTGTGTTTTTCTCAGTCTCGCAGTCTCGCCCATATAGCAAGGACAACTGACAGATGCTCCTTCGTGGTATACAATGCTCGGACTTGGGAAGAGAAAAATCAAAGTGGTTACAATGTGGAGCGGTGAGCGGGATATGTGGGGATGGTGAATAAAGCTTTTGGGTCTTGGGAGACCTCAGCTTGCAGCACAACCTCATATTTCGTAGCTCCATGGCTTTGGAAGACTGACCTTGGAAGACGCCCGTTATTGTCAATCGTCGAAAGTCACCACGGCTGAGTGGAAGCAATCCCTCAGCAACCGACAAGTCATCTAGGAGTTGAAGAGGCCGCAACTAACGACTGTCGCGGTGGACAGTCGGGCCTAGTGTGCGACCTCAGACGAGCTTTCCGGGCTCTCTCGGCAACAGCTATAGGTTGGCCCAGCACCAACGAAATCTCAGAAGTTAGACGTATTTCAAGATTTGGTGCAGCACGCAGCACTGAGGTTTAGCTTGAGTAGAGCTTGTTTGACAACACGCATTCGAGTCAAAGCAGTCGCAGAGTGAGCTGTGTTCAATAGGTCAAAAACGAGCATGTGGCCACACTCCACACCTAGTCACCATGTGACTAATCCAACCAACGCACTCCCGATCAACCCATGGCCGTCTAGAGTCGAATTATCTACCTTTCCAAGTTAAACTTTCCTATTCATGCTACCTTTTACACTATTGTCCCTGTGGAGGTCGATATATGCACTATTTGAGAGGACTTTCATAGAATTTCAAAAAGCCAGGTCTGGGGTGAGCAACAATTCGCGGCAGATGCAAGCTGGACCAGATGCGCAACTAACTGGATTATTCTACGGTCTTTCATAGCAGCCGCCTTGGTTTCTTGTGCAGTCCTAAGAATGGCTCCATTGCCCGGCCCAGCTCTTTCAGCCGTTCCGCAAGGCACACATCTTCTTCAGACACGTCCACGCCTTCTCTCAGCCACGCTTTTGCTCCTGTGGGAATGTCAGACGTTTCGTGGAACAGCTTTTCGACCGTGCCACACACTATCCCGTTTGGCGGGAGGTCGCCGTTGAGGAAATAGTGAGCGCCCTCAATTCTAGGCCGTTTGGATAGTTCCTGGCCGTTTGTATGGTTCCAGGCCGTTTGTATGGTTCCAGGCTGTTTGTATGGTTCCAGGCTGTTTCGATGGGTTTCGTATGTCGACGACCCCTTAACGCGTTTCCAAGAGGTTTCGACTGATCGGCGGCTGCGGGAGCGTTCTAGACGCTTTGGTTTGTTTGCTCACGGGTTCAAGGGCGCATATTGAGGGCGTTATTTGGTGCTGTAGCAGCAGAGCTAGCCGCGGGCGCTTGCTGGAGTTGGTCGCCGGCGCTTGCAATAAAAGGCACAATAGACGTAGTTCATTTAGGGGCAAGAAAATACAATATAAATCAGTGTGTATAAATCAACGAATACTATCTGTTCTCTGCACGCATACTGTTCGGCTTTCGCCCCGTGTATCAGGCTACGCCCATTCGTTGTCCTCTGCTACCTGCAGACTCGCTTGCCTACCAGCGTGCCGACTACGTGCCGCTTGACCTCCCCTGCCCCTACGCCCTTGCTTGCCCGCCCATTCACCTGCCCTCCTGCTTGCTCACTCTCCCGCCCACCCACCTCCCACCTAACGCCGGTCACCTCTCGCTAATATATCGAGCGATGCTGCGCGTTCGCAGCCACCGCTCCACCCGGCTCGATAACCGTTCTGGACAGCCTTATGGTCCAGTCAATTCCAAAGGACCTATCGATTTTATTCAGCGTTCGTCGATTGTACGGAGGAACTTACATGATATGATGCAGCGCGCAATGCGAGGGGGCAGTCTTTTGCCTGGCATCGATGAGCTTGGGTATAGGCTGGGACCACACGATATACCGGCGGCATCCATGTCGGTGTTGTCGTTCGCGATGGAACCCGGTAGGGTTGAGGCCGAGGGGGGGGGGGTACGGAGAAGGGTACGAGGGGGAGGAGTATCAAGGGGAGCGTGGGTATGTCTGGCCCCAATACGAGGGCGAAAGTGTGGGCCAGGGCCAGTCGGGGGATCAGTATAGGAGCCGGTACGAGGATGAACGTACGTACGAAGGTGAGGGTCACTCCGAAGGTGAGGGTCACTCTGAAGGCACGGGGCAGCCAACGCGGGGGAGGTGGAAAAAGTCTCGGAAGCCGCGCCTGCCATACACCGTGACCTGCGCACTCCGCAAGACCAATTGGTTTGAGTCGTCGATGGAATGGGAGAACGTGGACTTCCGCACGGTATATCGGTCAGTAAACATTTGTTAGTATGATAGAGCGCTGCAGCTTACCTTGGTTATATTGTAGTGTGTCGAAAGAGACATTTTGGGCTATGGTCGATGTCCTGAAAACAAATACTATTTTTCAGTCCAAGGGCCGCAAGAACCAGAGGCCAGTACATTACCAACTCGGCGTGTTCCTCTTGCGCTATGGTATTGCAGGCTCACACATACGGCACCCGAAGCTGCTGACGTCGATTGGCGAAGGGACCGTAGTTCTCTACTGTCGTCGTGTTATCCGAGCGATCCGCGAGCACGGCCTAGAGTGCGTCGTTTGGCCGACAGAGGAGCGGAAGCAAGAGATCAAACGTGGTTTCAAGAAGATTTGCGGGCTTGACAATAATATCGGCTCGCTTGACGGTACGCTGTGCGGCCTTGAATCAAAACCGCGAATTGCGGGCGATTCATACGTATCAAGAAAGAAGACACCGTCGGTCAGCCAAATTTGGTCAACATTTACTATTGCCCCACGTTACTCACCTGCACCTTGCATACGTTAGGTTAACGTTCAAGCGGTGGTTGACCACGAGGGATCTTTCATAGCCTTTCAAAGCGGGTGGGCCGGCTCTAGGCCAGACGTAGCGATATGGCTGCACATGAAGGTGTACCAAGAACGCACGCATCGATTTGCGCCTGGGGAATTCCTTTTGGCCGACGGAGGTAAGTTAAAACATTTAA
Source organism: Ceratobasidium sp. 414 (assembly GCA_019616945.1). NCBI lineage: Eukaryota > Fungi > Basidiomycota > Agaricomycetes > Cantharellales > Ceratobasidiaceae > Ceratobasidium > Ceratobasidium sp. 414. The sequence goes on along the minus strand of WSTK01000689.1, from coordinate 2,328 downwards.
TGACAAATAATAAAACTAAACTCACATTTGCTAGGGTATCCTGTTAGTCCATACGTGCTCATCCCCTTCGCTCGTAACGAGCTGGATGCAGGTGGAGATGGACAGCGCCGGCGTGACTTTAATCACAAGATATCGCAAGCACGGATCGTGGTCAAGTGGGCCTTTGGACGTCTGAAAGGACGATTTCCTGTGTTGAAAAAGTTAGGCGCAGTTCGGGACATGAAAGACATATACCGGGCCATTGAGGCGATGATGGTTGTTCACAATATGTGTCACCGCTTTGGTGATGTCCCTGACGATTCGCACGCGCAGCATGACGAGGGTGAGCTTACTGGCGACCTGGATACGGATGTAGAAGATGGGCTTGACGAGGTGGACGAGCGAGATGAGAATGTGGACGTACTTCGTGCAGGACGGGAATTCCGTCTTCGGTGTGTTGACATCATCTGTCCTTCGTAGGGGGAGGATAAGCGTAGCATAATGTTTACGAGACAAATATAATCGAACAGAAAATTGCAATATATTTGGATGTGGCGTGTATAAAACAGGGTTGGAAAAGGGAAGGAGGCAAGAACGTACGGGTCATGAGAACTTTTTTAGGAGGGTTTTGTAGGGTTTTGTGAGATATTGGGAACAGGCCAAAGCATAACAGATCTGTGTGTGTAGATTAATTAGCGTAGTATGTGTGGTTGTGGTTGTAAACTTACGAGACAAGGACAGCAGCCACGCTAGTCTCAGCTCAAAAGAGGTGTCCGTGGTGCACGAGAAAAGGACGAGGTGTGAGAAAGAAGCCCGGAGTGCGCGGGGCACATGAGACAAGTCCGAGGCGTACGAAACGTGGGAGACAGAAGAAAAAAATACCAAGGCGCACAAGGCGCACGAGACGGGTCCGAGGCAGACAAAATACAAGAGACAAATGATGCACAAGAAAGGAGCCCGAGCGCACAAGTGATATTCGATAAATTGAGCGCTGCAAGACGGCACTCACATTCAACGCGGCGGCTGTGGGGGAAGATCAACATATTCCAAGTCTTCATCCTCCTCATAATTGGTGCCCCCGATCGACAAGCTTTCCACCTCCATCAGGTCCTCGCCAGCTCCCTCACGTGGTGACCCGACCACCGTTCCCATGTCCTCAAACCGACTGCTCATTGATGCCGTGTCGTGTAGCTGGTTCTGGTAATTGCTCGGCCCGGCCCGTTGAGGGGGAAACGAAGTTCGAGGGTAGGACGCCGCCGCCAAGAGCCCACGAGTGAAGATCCGAGTTTGCGGCAGTGTCGAGGGTAGCTCCTCGTCCTCATCCTCATCCTCATCGTCGTCAATGGGGCCCATCTCTTCATCGACTTCCTGGCGCGCTTCCATGAGCATATCCTCAAAGGTGCCGAGACCGGATGGCTGTGCCACTTGTCCGCTCGTCTGCAGGTGGTCGGGGTGCTGGGGGCCTATGGTGGTGGCGGCATTGGCCATCATGGACGTCCGAGCCGCTGCGTGCTGAACTCGTGCAGTCACCCGACCCAGTGCTGCACCCTCGCGCTCCAGACGCATGGTCTGCATTGCTGCTCGCGTGTTGAGGCGCGCCATCTGCTGTGCGATTTGGATTTGGATTTGACGGAAAAGACGATCATGCTCGGAATCTGCCCTGCTGACTTCCAGCTCCTCGTCCAGAAACCTGCGTTCCTGGCGGATTATCTCGCCTCCAGAGACCTCTGGGTCAAAAGACGATCCGGTCGTGCGGCTGCGAGTACTAGAACTGATCCCGGTGGGGAAAGGGGTAGTTCCATGCCCTTGGCCTGAAGCGCGCGAGTGTCTTGACAGGCGAGTGCTAACCGAGCCACCTGTGGGTACCGCCCTGCGTGCCTGCCTTGCGGAAGCTGAGTCGCGGGGAATGCGGAGCAGCGACGACGACGAAGTGGCTGACGTAGTACGAGGGACTGAAGTACTAGACGAGGGTGCCGGAGGAATTTGGGAGGCAGGAGCGTGGATAGCCGGGTTGCCAGGGGGAGCATCAGGTGGTTGCGCACGGATTTTGCCCTTGTTGCCGCCACGAGATGATCCTGTAGTTGGCGGTGGGGGAGCTTGTGGTTGGGCAGGTGGTTGCACGTCAAGGCGCAATGACATGGAAGATTGAGTGGGGGCGCGTGGCCGAGTGGCAGCATGTGACGGTGTACGCGAGTGTGACGATGGTGCACGCGAGTGCGACGAGGGTGCGCGCGAGTGCGATGAGGGTGCACGCGAGTGCGACGAGGGTGCGCGCGAGTGCGACGAGGGTGCGCGCGAGTGCGACGAGGGTGCGCGCGAATGCGATGAGGGTGTGCGCGAGTGCGATGA
>WSTK01000688.1:0-17229 GCA_019616945.1 Ceratobasidium sp. 414 | reverse complement strand
CCGCTGGGTGTATCCAGTGATGCAGAATTCTCTATTAAAGAAAGACGCCCCTCAAGTGAGGTCCATCGCGACCGAACGGTCAGTGTTTCATTCCACACCCCAATTACAGACTGGCTAATTATGGTTCATTCACTAGGGAACGCCAGCTTTCATATCTGCGCAGCTCCTAGTGGACCCCCCTGCTGGTCAACTGCTCGCCGCCCGCACTTTTATCCACGATATCGAGTCCCTGCTGTGGGTCCTTATTTGGATGACGGCCCATCATGAACCTTCGAAAATGAACAGGGAAGCGCGAGAGTTTGTCCAAGAACTCTCTCAGTATGATTTACGCAAGTTAGGTAAATTCAAGCTGAGCACCATCAAGGCATACGAAGATCTTGACTCAAATATCCTCAAATTTAACAACACATGGTCAAACGATCTTGCTCCGGTGATCCAAGAACTAGCAGAATTCCTGTTTCATTTTCTCTATGCTACAAAACCTACGACCAAGAAACAGCTCAAATACACTACGATGGTGGCCGCGTTTCAGACACACGAGGAGCTCACCAGTTTGACTCGATGGGAAGTTTTCTCTCGTGTTCTAGGCATACTCAGCGAATCCATTGGCGACCTTGCTAAGAAGTACCAACTTGACCCAAAGAGGTTTTGAAAACTTAGCCGAATGTATGCGGTAGTGGTGTGTACGCGATCTACATAGCTACTGGTCGTTAATCCAATTATCCGTTATTGTGGATGCAGAATATTATTATTATTTAAGGCCAACCACCCCACCGCTCAATCACCATATATGCTTCCGGTGTAGAACGTCGTCTGCATGCCATTTTTTTACTGTTTCTCCGGCTTCCCCGCATACAAGTTCACTGGTCAGGTAGGTTTCAGGCGAGTGCAGTTCGATGGCCCCTCTTGTTCGGCGCTCACTAATTCTCCTGTAGGCGGACCCGAAGGAATGCGTAGTCTTACGTTGTCCGGCTGCTCCCGGTATGATTGTAGGCGGAGAAGCCCTTCAGTGCAGCTGCGATGCGCTCCAATCTTCGCTAATGTACCATATACGCTATCAACCCCGTTATGAACCATGTAATGTGACCGTCGAGTAAGGTGGCCCGTCGTGTTGCCACTCATACCCAGCCAGGCTGCGTTCTGGAACGTGAAAGTCAGGTAAGCCGCTTCGTAGCTACCTCGTTTTTGGGGGAACTGGACACCATGTGGTATCGCTACGTACGGTGGCTCGAGACGCCGGTTTGGGAACGGTTTGCCGCGCCACTTTGACCCGTGTAAGTATCCTTGTTTCAAGAATGTTCAAGCACTTTGCGAGTGCGGGTTATGGACTTAGACTACCGCCACTCTGCCAAATAATCCCCTCCACAGCGTGGTGGCGTTACTAACTCAAAATATGTTGGGGGCAGAAGCTGAAAAAGAAAGAGCAGCTCCCAGCCGTCGCAGATTTCAGGCTGACTACAAAGGAACACTAGGGAATATATGCTTGCAACGAACTGAAAGTGTTTCTGTGAAGGTAGAGGTTCAATTTTGCTGGTGACGCGTGTTTTCCCCGTGGGCGTGCCCATTAGGCTCATGCACTTGAAGGGTGTGACACCCCAAAAGCTAACCTATCTTTTCTACTTATCTTGTCCCGGCTTTTAGCTCTTATATGCAAGAAACCAATGTAAAAAATACCCTAAATTGCCTATGATTTGGCCCAGTCCAATCATGGGACGTTTTTGGGGTGTTTTTGTCTCTGACATTTTACATACCTCTGATGCCTGTTTTACCCTACTTTTCAGGTTGTTCTTTGTCCCATCTTTTGGGGTATTCTCATTATTTAACTTGTTATTGTATGGCATTTTGGTGAGTATTTTAGCACACAATCTGTGTACATTTTGAGGTGTATTTCCTAGTTAACTTTGGGATGTTTTACATTGAAATCTTTTTGGTGCTTCATGTCAAGTTTGTGGGCACTTTTCATAATGTTTTCTTGGGTGTTTTATTACATTCTTCAGCCCACTTTTAAACATGTTTTATTGAGGTTTTTGGTCACTTCACATGCAGTTATACATGTTGATTACAGTTGTTTGCAAAAGTCTCTGCAGTGCTAAGCGCTGCGACTTTTTTTGGCTCTCAGGTCAAAATGACTTTGCAGTCATATCTCCACAACAGCTGGGCCGTTTTGCATGTAAATACTACTGTTGGTGTTGAGATCACACAATGGAGAGCTGCCTTGGGCAAGGGAGGACAAAGACAAGTGATTGAAACTGAGATTAAATGAGCGAGTGAGGCTGGGTTTATATACATGAGTGACACAGCCTCGAGAAGCAGAGAAAGCAGAAGCGTCATAAGCAACATATGAATGGAAGGTGCGGAAGGTAACTGGATCTACACATTGCTATGGAAATACATTATTGTACCATTCCATGTCAGAGTCCATCATAGAAGCATCAAACTCATTGCCAGGCAAAGAATAGTCCATGACAACAACAGGACATGTGACTGTGTAAGACAGCACCTGGAGGTTCTGCCTCAGGGTACCTGTGGGAAAGCCCAGCTGACTCAGCTGGTACAACACCACTGAGGGATTCTCTTCCCAACAGTTGGAATTGCACGACCAGTGTGCAAGTGCAAGCATATTTTGTGAAGCGTGAATACAGGGGTTTAAAAAATATGTTTTCACCCCCCAAAACAACTTTGCGGTCAAATCTCCACAATGGCTGGGCCGCTTCGCATGTAAATACTACCATTGGAATCGCATGATCAGCGCGCAAGTGCAAGCATAATTTGTGAAGTGTGAATACAGGGTTTTAAACAATCCACTTTCACCCCTTCTGGCTGCACTTTGCAGCCATATCTCCACAATCAGGCCACATAAAAATGAAAATGAAAATATATTTGGAATCACAAGCAATAATTACAGGTGCATGGACCAATCACACATCTCAACCAATATGTAAAGTCTGTTGGGTGCTTCAACAAGTGTGGTTGTTGGAATGTGGCAACCAACAGTGAGGTCAATAGTACATGGCATGAGCTGGGACTTAACGCTTCCTATTGGTGCCCAATGTTCCATGGGGAAGCACATGTCACCATGGAGACGGTGACAAGGGTGAGTTATGCTATTTGTCCTGTTCTGGTTTGGTCTCCTTTGTTCGGTGTTGACATGGACATGCTTCCTTCATATGAAGAAGCTATGGACCTTCTCTGATGTGTTTCCTTTGTCATGTTCACATGTGATTGGCTCCCTTGTATGACTCGGTCGCCCGCTCACATGTATATAAGAGTGGTCTCTGGAGAGCCAGACACTCACCAGTTGATTCATCTCTAATCCAACTCCTGCGTTCACTCTTCCCTGCATGTGCTATCTACAAGGAAAGACATAAGCAAAGGCTTTAGTGCATTGCTGTCTTGTTCTAAGAAGCCAACAGGTTATGAGCCCCGGCCTACTAGTATTGCTACTCTGATAACTGCGAACTAGTACATGTCCTCTGTGTCGTCAGAGGAGCATCCTACCACACTTGACACTTTTGCTCCAACCTCGTTGTCGTACGCTCTGCCCCAGCCAGGCTCTGCACCACCAATACCATCATCACAGCCACCAACATGTCGTCCACTGCCAACCCACCCAAACTCTCCACCCTCAAACTCCAGGAGGCACTAAAAGGGTTGGAAAACTGGGCAGTATTCAAAACCCTCATACTTGACTGGGCGGCCATAAACGACGTTGAAGGACACCTAGACGAACACGACGACCTATCCAAAAGGCCTGTCGTCAGCACTACCAGTAGCCCGCAGGTTACTGCAGCCCAAGTCAAACTATGGGAGAAGAACAATCAAACGGTCCTCGCAAACATCCGCCGATGGGTCGAACCAGCTGTCTGTCATGACCCATTTTATAAGTCATGACTTTATTTGACAAACAAGTAGAATTACCCAATCACATGACTTGTTACAGTCATGTGACCTGGGCGCTTATGGTGGTTATCTAACTCGCACTTGCAACTTCTCTCCCTTGCAATGCTAGTGCGACTTGCGACCTGACTAAGCGCCGTGTGACCTCGGACCATGAGCACACGTGACTCCCTAAGGGCCGATCACGTAACTCACAGCAGCAACTTCACTGCCATTGTTGCTGCTGTGAGCTGTGAGCTGACTAAGCACGTCACATGACCCTTGGACTAAGTGTGGCTCCTATAAGATTCAGAGCCGCAAAACAACTTCATTACTAAAGCAATAAACAAACACACGTGACTCACTACTGCCATCCAATTGGTCGACTTTGCTACACGTGACATTGTTATTGCTGTGGACTACAGATATGAATGACTTGAATGATTGCATGTATATAATAAAGCAAAGAGGGATCTAAGGACCCCACTTTGCTTTACCTCGTCCACCACAGGACTCATTGTACATAGATAGCACATACCATACTGTGCATGACAGACACACTAAATACACTGATATACAACACATGTAAAACAAACATAGCCACTAGGTAAGGCATCGGCAGAGCCGGGATAGACAGAAACAACGGGTTGTGACACTGTCATGACAAATATCCAGTCATCTACCACTGCCCTCAATGCCTGGCAACGCCTACACACACTCTATCAGACCACGGATATTGTGGCCCTCATCCACACAAGGCGAAAATTCTTTACTCAGTGCATGTTGGATGGGGAGCCAGTCGGGGAGCACGTCCGAACCATGCAGGAGATGTACGACAAGCTGCGCAGCATAAACGAATGATACGGATCCTCGTTTGACTATGGCATCATCACTCCCCTTGTCCTGGGATGTGTTTGTTCAGACTCTCCAGACAGATCTAGAGAAACTATCAGACGACACCAAGCACGACGAAGTCGCTCGCAATATCAAGGCAAAAATACTGGCTGAAGGACAACGAAGGGAGAGCAATGCGACTGAGGAACAAGCCATGGCGGCCCGATACGAGAAATACAAGCCCAAACCAAGCACATCATCAAGCACCCTGACAAGGGAAGATAGGAAGCCAGGGAGCTGCAACTACTGCAGGAAGCAGGGCCACTGGGAACGGGAATGTCGTTCCAGGATCGCTGATGGAGCAGCCATGGGAACAAGGAAACCACAGGTCACTCGAGTGAACGAGGCAGAATCCAAACCAGCAGAAGCAAAGATCGAGGAGGTCTACTATGCTCATATGGCAGAACAGATGGACGATAAAGGAAAAGGGAAGGACCCAGACTGGCTTGTAGACTCCGGAGCTGATTCGCACTTTGTGAACAATAAGATCTCTTTCTCCACTTATACGCCAGTATAGAACCAAATCGTACGAGGGGTTGCGGGATCCACACCTATCCTGGGAAGGGGAGAGGTGCCTGTGGAGTTCACTGCACCAGACGGGAAGAAGACAACGGTCATGCTAAAGAACTGTGCCTTTGTCCCATCGTTCAACAACAACAACCTCTCAATATCTCAATTCGATGACAACGACATAGCCTGTACCTTCAAGAAGGGAAAGGTGTTCATCATGGAACCTGGCACTGATACAGTGTTTGGGTATGGGCAGCGACCAAGCCATGGACAAAGAGGTCTCTACAAAGCCTTTGTCTCCTCCAGAACCAGTGCAGGCTACTCAACAGCACTTGAGGTGGCAGGGATCGCGAAACCAAGAACCTGGGAAGAGCTTCATTGGATACTAGGACACGTGCACCAGAGGGCTATCAAGCAACTGGTCAAGGAAAACCCGGGGTCCTTCTCAGTCAAGGAGTCACTGAAAAACTACCAGTGCGAAGCCTGCATCCAAGGGAAACTTCATGTGGGAACGTTCCCTAAGGTATCTAGAATCGTCTACTCTGCGATAGGGGACATGGTTGTCATGGATGTGTGGGGGAAGGCGCAGGTGCACTCCTTACAGGGGAGTGAGTACTTTGTAACCTTCACGGACGTTTACTTGCATTTTTCAGCAGTATACTTCCTGAAGTTGACCAAGGAAGTACAGGATTGCTACAAGAAGTTTGAGGCCCTGGTTCGGACCCAGACTGGGAGAATGATAAGGAGGGTGCGGTCGGATAATGGGAAGGAGTATCTCAACAAGGAGATGAAGGACTACGCTGAGTCGCAAGGAACACTCTTCAAACAGACCGCCCCTCACAGTTCTGCACAGAATGGTGTGGCAGAACGACTGAATAGGACGCTCATGGACTTCGCTAGAGCCATGTTGTTTCAGCATCAACTTCTGAAGTACCTGTGGCAGGAGGCAGTGGCACACTCGGCATATGTGCAGAACCGTCTGCCCACAAGGGCGACAGGGAGGACCCCCTATGACATGTTCTTTGGGAAAGGGGCGAACTATACACAGCTCGAGGAGTTTGGGGCAGACCTTTGGGTGCTGGATCAGAGTGGGAAGGTGTGGAAACTGGACAAAAAGGCGCGGAAGTACAAGTTTATGGGATTTGGCGATAACTCGAGGGCGTACAGGTACTGGAAGGCAGACACCAGGCAAGTTCTGCTCTCTAGAAATGTGGTCTTTGCTACTGGTACCAACAGGAAGATGGTCTCAGACGACGATGACGAGGAGGAGGATGACGCTCCACTGGTTGGAGGGGGAGTAGGTCCTCAGCCCCTGCTTGCTTCGTCGGTCCAACCAGTCAAGGAGGAGAGGCCGAAAACGCCAACCACTGCGGAAAAGGCCAAAGAACCAGCAACACCACCACTGCCGAAGCCTCAAAAGGCAGTTCAACCAGCTCCACCCAAGAAGCCTGCCACTCCTCGATTCGTACAACAACAACTGAGGAGGTCCGCAAGGACCACGGTACAATGAAGGGACTATGCATTGATTGATCGACATGGTCTCCCAACGGAAGATAACATGCTGTATGAAGGAATAGTACCCGTCTATCCAGAACCAGCTGCCACCCCAACCACTGTTGAACCAACACTCTCCGAAGATGATGTGGACAAATCCCTACTTGGGGTAATAGAAGAGGAATGGGAAGAAATGGCCTACTCAGCTATGTCACATCTGTCGGGAGTTTGTGTACTCACCCCCAACTTTTCTCGTGGCTCGTTCTTCTCGCCACCGGCCTTAGGCCGCGTGTGCCTTCTCGGCTTCTGGACTCTGACTCGGTGTACGCGTGTCAGGACCTCGTTCTGTGGCTTGATATTCCTTAAATGTCAGGACCTCATTCTGTGGCTTGATATTCCTTATGTAGTGGCTTCGTTCCTTATAAGTGTCTTTGATTGTTGTAGAGTATTTCTATAGTATTAATTGCACGATGTCCTATGGTGGACGAGGTAAAGCAAAGTGAGGCCCTTAAGCCTCCCTTTGCTTTCTTATATACACGAAGTCGTCCGAGTCATTCTCTTCCGTGGTCCGCAGCAAACAACAAAGTCACGTGTGTCGACGTTGACCAATAGAGTGGTAACAGCGAGTCAATGGGTGTCTGTTATTGCTTACATGATCATGTGATTTTGCGGCTCCGAATCTTATAAGAGCCGCGCTTAGTCCTAGGTCATGTGACGTGCTTGGTCAGCTCCCAACTCCCAACAGCAAACCATAGGCGGGAATCTGCTGTTGGGAGTCACGTGATGCCTTTGGGAGTCACGTGATGCTTTTGACGCTTAGGTCACATTTCGTCCGTCATGATCGTTCCTTTCAAGGTTAACGGGTCATGACATTACCCCCCCCCTTATGACCAGTACTGGAGGCTCCGGTACTAATAGGCACAGATGTTAAATATGCATATATAGCTCATAGTACGATTCTTGAAAGATGAACTGCTCCTTTCTAAGGGAAAACATAAAACGGGAGGTCCCCAGCGTACACCCACTCAACGTTCCTTGAGACCCAGGACGGACCCTCCTCCCCGACGATGTCCGACCAGCATCCAGTGATCGCCTCCCTGCTATTTCCGAGAATGACGCAGGGCCGTACCTTGAGCGACTTCACGTGTTTGTATTTGCCTGTGAAGTCCACCTCGTACTGGCTGAGAGCCTTCAGCGAGTACTTGCCGTTTCCCTGGACCATGTCGTCCAGGATCCATACGTCGGCTTCCTCGGATAGGGACGCCACGTTCCAGGAGTTGCACATCCGGCTGTGCGTTCCCTTCGAGCGGGCGTAAGCAGTCTTGCCGGTCCCAGTCGCTCCTTCGATCACTAGGATACGGTGGCGCACACCCGGGCCTCTTCTTGGCACCTCCCGTTCGAACCAGGCGTCCGACCGGTCCACGTGGTCGCGGGATGCCGGGTGGGGGAGCTCGATCGGGATGGCCGGAGACAACCCCTCGTCTACCCTATACGCGTGGTCTGCGTATGCTCGCACCGAGTTCCACGCCGTCATCATCTGAAGGGGACGTAGCTCCCTGAACCTCCGGAGGTATTCCGCTCGAGTTGCTGCTTCGATGATTTCCGTTCCATCCTCCAGGTCCGCCACAGCCCTCGACCTTTTCCTCCCATTCCCCTTAACGAGTATCCCTTCGAGGGACTCCTCGGATAGCTCCCCGGCCATCAATTCCTCCAAGGATTCTCCCTCCTTTCCGACGTCCTTCCATAAATAGTGAAAGGCAGTACGGGCTGGGCAGCCCCCTGGGCCTTCCTTCAGCTCCTTTGGGGAGACGTTGGGGTGGTGCCCCTCGAAGTCCCAGAAGCGGGCGCTCCGAGTGTCCCAGCCGCCCCTCCGGTCCGTGCTGATCGTTAGCGCGTGGACGTGTAGAGGGCGCTCCGGATCGAATGACGGTTCCTCCGGGCTGTGGCGCTCCACCACTGCCAACGTCTGCCAGTGGTGGGGACGGTTCCAGCAGAAGGCCTCGTACCTTGCCACCAGTCCTGCCGTCGGTTCTTCCCGCAGTTTGCTCCACGTCAGCAACACCGCCCGACAGCTGATTCGGTAACTCCTTTCGGAGCCGCTCGGCGCGGCGGACCCTCGATCCGTCGGCGTAAGCAGCCCAAAAGCGGGCCCTCGGGGAGGGCTTGGAGCCGAGCGCCCTACTGATGGCGAAGGCGACGTCCGCGGCACGCTGGCGCTTCCCAGCATCGTCAGATCCTCGTCGCTCCCAGTTAGCGCGAAAGACATCTTTGGTGAGTGGTATGGGTAGAGAAGAGGGTGTCATATGTAAGGACCACGAGGTCCGCTCCTTGCGCATACATATACCCGGTGGGGATCAGTCCCTTTCTACTGTAGTCATGTGACCTTGTTGACGCATCTCCGAGGGGTGCCCTTCCTTCGTTCGTCGGCAGACGTCTGATCCTCGCTGGCGCTCGGGCCGTCTGGCTCCTCACTCCGGTCGGTGCCCCCTCTCCGACCCCTCCGGTAGTTCGATAAACTAATGAGTCACGTGATTTGCGGGATCATGTGACAATATTTGTTGTTTTGTTTGTACTTGTCTGGACCACCGGCATCCCGTGACCCGGCAACTTTGTCTTTTTCCCTCTCTCTATTTCCTTTGTTTGACCTGATTCGGTCTTACTCTTATCTGAGATATGTGTCCCCCTGCTCCCATACTCTTCGTCTCGGACTCTATCCGCTCCAACTTCCCTTGTCACACCATCCCGGGTTGGCTGACTGCTGAGGGGGTGGACGTAATCTGCGATCATAGTCGGTGCTGGCGTAGCCCCGACCTTCCCTCTCTGGTTTCTGCTCGGTGGTTCAACACCTTCAAGGATCACTTCCGTGATATCCCCAGGCCACCCCCCCTGGGTGCTGTATGGGATAGGCCTCTGGGCCGTGTCGCTCCCCCCTAAGCAGTATGTTCCGGTGCTTCACGGTGTCCTGTTCGGGTCAGTGACTCCCCTCTTCCTATAGGGCGTTCCTTGGAATGGTAGTCACGTGATGTCTTATTTCGCGGTTGTTTGTACTAGTTAGTAATGAAAACAATACCGTAATGGATCCTCGGGCTATAACTACACCCGGTGGGGGTGGGGCGAAGGTCTGACCGCTACACCCCCTCTCCATCTTGCCCGTCATGCGTCTGATTACTTTAAACTATGACCCCCTCAACTGCACCTGTTGGTCTCTCCCTTCGGGCAGGGTCGAGTACTGTGCCTACTGCGATGCTGTCTGTGAGGCCACTCTCCTAGACTACGAGAGGGGCGTCGGAGAGTGGGTAACCCGTGGTTCTCTTAGTAAGTCGGTAACTGTTTTTTTTTGTTGTAACTGCTAACTTGTGGTAGCGTTTGCCGAGAGGCTAGAGGAGGCTGCTCATCAGGCAGCCCTTGCCGAGTTCTTCGAGGAGGGAAGGGCTCCCACCCCGTCACGGGACCCCTCCCATCCCACGATCTACCCAATACCGGGGTCTCCAAATCCCTTTCTTGTGCGGGATCCCATAGTCCTTACCAACTTCATGGAGGATCTGGGGGATGAGTTACCGCCGCAAAGAGGGAGTGGTTCAGGCGTTAGTCGTAAGGGGAAGGGGAGAGGCAAGGGTGTTCGTGCGCGTCCTTACGACCGGAAGAGAAAGTAGTAGACCACTGCCTCATCGATTAATGGATTATAATTGTGTGACGCGATTGTACAAGCAGGAAATACAGATGCTCATCCGTCTGCCGTTCCCCTTAGTCGATTTCTTCGTGTGGTAGTTCATTTGGGGGTATCGTTGGGGGGCTTCTTGGTACCCCCGAGGGGCCTGGTTCCTTCATAGCTTCCCCCAACTCCTCTTTGATCATTTTCTCCCATTGCTCCCACTCTCCGGATAATTCATCCCCTGCCTCGTAGCCCCGCACCTTTCCTTCGACTAGCTTCAGCGACTCCATGCTGTCGCTCAGTCCGTCAGCCCCCTTCTGCCCCTTTTGAGCTAGGTCCATCCATGTTAGGAAGTCCTCCCTAGTCGCCCCCTTGTTGCTGATAAGCTCATACATGTCGTCAGCGTCGAGAGTGTCCAGTCGGCCCCAATAGTGGCTGGGCGGTATATTCTTTAGACGTTCCAGCTCGCTCCATACCTGGAGCCTGACCTCCTCCTTTTCCGTCCATCCTAGCTCCGGTCTTGGGGGGCGCTTCCCAAGAAGTGCCTCCCGCTTCTTTGTGGCCTTAATAACACCGTCCACTGTAGCGCCTACGATGTCCCCCACCACGTACATCTTGGTTCTAGCGATTGCTCCTCTGGATATTGGGGGGGCACCCCCACACCACCTTAGACGACCCCGCCGCGGGTCCAGGTATTCGCCCTTATCCGTCCAGTTCCGCTCGTCCCTGTCTCTCTTGGGGATGTAGTCCAGGTGAACTCCTGGCATGAGCAGGTTAGCGTACTTCTTAGCGTCTTCGATGCTCCCGCAGTGGGACCACTCCGTGGAACGGGGACGTAGTCGAGGCGTGTCCCGCCGGGGCAGTGTGGGCCAGTTGAGGTAGGGACCCGTTCCCGGGGGGGGCGGTGGTCTTGCGGCTCCCCGGGTATGTCGCGATACGGTCTGGTGCCATTCTCGAGGTGGATCTCGTGGTGGGAGGTTTTTTGGCGTCCTGCTGCAGGACCCCCCTTATTTATACCTCCTTCGCCCCTGCTTGGCTTTCTTTGGTTTCTGGCTCGAGTCATCGGTCGGTGGGGACGGGTCGTCCAATGGCATAGGAGCGCCTGGTAGGCGCCGCTTCAAGTCATCTAGCAAGTCATGCTTGTCTGTGAATTGACTGGCGTCTTCCATGGTATCTTCTATTGGGTCGTACCCTTCCCAGCGGATTTGGTAATACAGCTTCGGGCCTCGCCATTCCCATGCCACGATGTGGTCTACCTCGTATTGTTCCTCACCGCCTTCGGTAATCACTGGAGCGGGTTTGGGCTGGCGTCTCCCGAATTCCGTGTCTGCCGTGTATTTACGTAAGAGATTGACGTGGAACACGTTGTGTATCTTCATAGTCGGTGGGAGACGTAACCGGTAGGCGTGTGTGGATATCTTCTCTATGATCTCGAGGGGACCCGCCTTCCTGTTGTCCAGCTTCTTGCTCAAGCGTTTTGTAGTTACGTTTACCAGCGAGAGCCATACCAAATCCCCCACCTTGTACTCTTCCGTAGTTCCAGAGGGGGTTTCTCGGCTAAGCTGAAGTGATGACCGCGCTTCTGACCAGATCGCCCGCATATGCCCGGCCATCTCTGATGCGGATGGTACTTCTGGATCTCCGGCGGACTCGTAGTCGGGATCCCAAACGGGTTCCCGACCATAGATGGTCTGGAAGGCCGATAGCCCCGTGCTGGCGTTCCTGTGGTTATTGTGGCAGAATTCCGCTAGGGGTAACCAGCGTGCCCAGTCGTCTTGTCTATAGTTACAGAACATTCGCAGGTATCCTTCCACCCACTGGTTCGCCCTTTCTGAAATTCCGTCGGTTTGTGGGTGGAACGCGGTGGAGAAGCTTGGTGCAATCCCCAATCTTCCGTACAGGGCTCGTAGAAATTGACTATTAAAGGTTGTGCCTCTGTCCGATACCGTCATCTTTGGTAGCCCATGCAGTCACCACACTTCCCTTATGAATATGATGGCGAGTTCCTCAGCATTGGTTTCTTCCTTGCAGGGTATGAAGTGGGCTTGTTTGGAGAATCTATCGATCACCGTCAGGATACTATCGTACCCTTCCGAGTGTGGTAATTTGACTATAAAGTCGTAGGCTATGTCTTCCCATGGTCCCTGTGGTATGGGGAGAGACTTCAGTGGTGCTGATCCCTTGTTTCCCTTGGCACGTTGGCATACCTCGCAAGTATCCACGTAGCGGTTTACTTGTGCTTTCATGCCCGGCCAATAATACTTTCTAGATAGTAGCTCCAGCGTTCGTGCATGGCCCTGGTGCCCCGCGGCTGGGGAATTGTGGTGTGTTTGTAGCAGGTTTAGCCGTATGTCCTTGTCCTCTGGGACATATATTCTTTCGTCATATAGTAGGAGGTCGTTCTTCCATTCATATCTAGCGAACTGCTTTCGGACGGTGGGGGGTAGTTCTTCCTTCCACTGTGTACTACTGATCAATGTAGATAGGGACTCATCTTCCCCCTGCGCTTCTTTGATCTCGGCTATTATTCCCAAGGTCACGTCCGCCCCGAACCCAAGGAATTTGTCGGACGGGATCATTACTTGCGGTGGATTTGGGGTGTCCCCGTGGTCGCTTCTCCTTGATAGGGCGTCGGGTTTGTCGGACATTTTCCCGGGACGGTATGTGATCTGGAAGTTAAAGGAAGAGAGAATGGTGTACCACCGGGCGTGTCTTCTGTTCCAGACTTGCGCCTTGTCCCAGAACTGTAGGTTGCGGTGGTCGGTATACACCGTCACCGGTATCTCCGTTCCTTCCAGAAATAGCCGCCAATGCTCAAGGGAGCGTATGATGGCTAGTAGTTCCTTGTCGTGCGTATCATAATTCCTCTGCGGAGGCGTGAAGCTCTCGGATAAAAAGGCGATGGGGTGCAGTCTTCCATCCTCTCCTTTCTGGCTGAGGATGGCTCCCAGTGCTACTCCGGAGGCGTCCGTCTCTAGGATATACGGTTTGCGGGGATCCGGGTGGATTAGTACCGGTTCCTTCGCTATTTCTGTCTTGATGCCCTCGAAGGCCGCTTCCTGGGTCGCGTTCCAGACCCATGGGGAGTCCTTTCGGGTCAGTTCCGTCAGAGGCTTGGCGATCGAGCTGAAGTTGTTCACAAATCTCCTATAGAAGTTCGCGAAGCCCAGGAAGGACTGAAGCTGTTTCACGGTTTTTGGGGTCGGCCATTCCGTGACCGCTTTCACCTTGTCTTGTTCCATGGATATCCCGTTTGGGGAGATTACGATTCCGATAAAGCTAGTGGTGTGTACCCGAAAGTGGCACTTATGCGGTTTTAAGAAGAGATGGTGTTCCCTCAATCGTGAGAGTACTTCCCTTACGTGTCTGGTATGGTCTTCCTCGCTGGTGGAGTACACCAGGATGTCATCCATGTAGACCACTACGTAGTCGTCAATTATGTCATGGAAGATTTCGTTCATGAAGCGTTGGAAGGTTGCTGGTCCGTTCTTGACCCCGAAGGGCATCACTAGATACTCGAATAGGCCTTCCTTGGTGCGGAAGGCTGTTTTCCATTCGTCACCTTCCCGGATTCGTATGTTATTAAACCCCCATCGGATGTCCATTTTGGTGAAGATTTTGGCGTCTTTGAGTTTGTCAATCAGGTCGGATTGTACCGGCATCGGGAACTGATCTGCCTTGGTAATCGCGTTTAGCTTGCTGTAGTCGACGACTAGGCGGAGCCCCCCATCTGCCTTTTTAACGTAGAAGCATGGGGAGGCGATCTGGGAGGAGCTGGGTCGGATCTTCCTGTTTTTTAGTTCCTCATCGAGATATTCCTTTAGAGCGCGTGACTCTGCTGGGGACATTGGATATGTTTTAGCTGGTCGTGGGAGTTCTGATCCCTCGAGGAACTCAATGGCGCAGTCGTAGATCCAATGAGACGGTAATTCGCTGAAACCTTCCTCCTGAAACAGGTCCTCGAAGTCCCTAAAGTCCGTGGGTACGTCTTTCATCAATTGGCCGGTTTTCCCGTCTTCAGCGTACGTGATCGTAAGGTCCTTCCAGCTGATGAGGGGTTGAGCCTCGTTCAGCCATTCTTTCCCTAGAATTAGCTGTGTGTCCCCTAGGGACATTACGTACAGGTCGCACTCCGTGGTCTTACCCTCGACCTTTATCCTGGCTTGCACCTTCTTTGTGATCCTGTCTGGTATTTCTTTTCCGTCGATTGCTATTACTACTCTCGGGTTTTTGAGTGCTACTGTGGGCAGTGCATTCGCTTCTACGTAGCCATTATCGATGAAGTTCCTGGATGAACCTGAATCGATCAGTGTTTTGGCTGGGTCCATGATTCCTTCGATGTCCGCGTATATGATTGATTGGTCGCTCGCTTTCTTTGAGAAATACACACGGTCGTCGGTTAGGACTTCAGGGTCTTCGGACATGGGTACCGAGGACCCCTCTAGTTTACCGATTCCTCTTCGCTTTGGGGCTCTTTATTGGTATCTTGGTCGGTTCCGGCCTTTCCGGATGTCTTCTTTTCTTTTCCCCCCGCCGTCCACTTGCCTCTACATTCCTTGACTTGGTGTCCGGGTTTCCCGCACTTTATGCACAGGTTCTCCTTGCGCCTCCGGTCCTTCTCTTCCTGCGTAACCCTTACCATTATAGCTTCCCTCCCGAAGGTTCTTTGGGCTTTGTTGCTCGTGGATCGGTTTTGGGTCTTGGGTTCGGATGGAGACGGTTCCTTGCCGTTTAGCTTCTGGTTAGTGTAGATCATGTCATCTGCCTTGCATGCCATGCCGATCCATTCCTCCAGGGACATTTGGTCGGTTTCCCCGTACATGTCGAGACGGGAGAGTTCCTGTCATACTGTTGGCTTAAGACCACTGCAGAAGCTGTCAATGAGAGCCTGCTCATTCCAGTCTACTTCCTGAGACAGGATTCGGAACTGTGTGGCGTAGGCTTGGGCGCTTTTTATCTGTGTCAGTTTACCGAGATCCCGGATTGCTTTGTTCTTCTTGGAAGGGTCGGAGAAGCTAAGAAGGAAACCCTTCTTGAAGGAGTCCCAGGACTCCAAGTATTCATGTTCCTCGTGGTCTATTAACCGGCGGAGGAAGGGTTGGGCCCAGTTTGCGGCCTCGCCTGTCTCCATGTTCATTAGGGTGGTCCTGATCTTCCTATTGTCGTTGAAGGTTCCTTCGTCATAGTCACTGAAGTAGATTTGCATGCGAAGCAGGAAGGACTCTCCTTCCTTACCCTTCTTTCCGTTGAAGGCGTCGGGCTTCTTGGTTCTTGCCTCCTTGGGGATGGTGTTGCCTCCGTCGGTAGTCTGGTTTACGAAGGAGTTCTCTTCCCTTCGTGCCTGTGCACTTCTCCTTGAAAGACCCATCGGCTTCGTCGTGGATTCCCGCTGGAAGGATGAAGGACCCAGTCCATATAGGTCATCAACGTTGCCCTTGGTTTGGGGCTCTTCGGTTCCTCTTTGGTCACGTGAGGGATTCTCCTTTCCGGCGGTGGCCCGTGGGGGGTGGACCCTGATTGGGCCTTCCGGTTCTGCGGCTCTTGGTTCGGTTGTCCTCTGGTCTCGGCGTGGTGGGGTTTCCCTGCCGCTAGGGCCCTGGAAGGGGTAAGGTTCAGTGGGATCCTCCAGTTCTTCGGGCCCTTGCAGCTGGGGTAATAGCCCAGCCGATAAGGCGGAAACCTGATTCTGGACCTCCTTTAGCTCTATGCCGTGATTATGTATAGCGCCCCTGGCCCCGTCTAATCGGGTGCTGATGCTCCTTAGCTCGGTTATCTGACTGGCAAGGTCTTTGCTGAGTTGTTTAACCGTCTCTGCTACTTGGGTCGTAGCGGTTCCGATGGTTCGGGCTATTTGGAGGGTCTGGAGGCTGTTTGTTTGCGTGTCTCCTGCCCTAGCTCTAGTATCCTCTATCCTAGGAGCTTGGGCTCTGATGGCACGCTCCAATGCCTCTGTGGCCTTGAGGGTTCTCTCTATCTCTTGCTCCGTCCTTCGATGAAAGTCCATTAGACCGTTCCTAAGGGCGGTGGCGATTGTCTGCATAGGCCCTGGGCCTGACGGTAGACCCACGACTTGACCGGTGATCGCTGTATCCTGGCCGGAGAGTATCCTTGTCATCTCCTCAACCTCCAGGAAAGAGGTGTCGGTCGGATCCCCCTGTGGGTTTGCGGGGACCGCTTCCGGTGGTCGTGCTGCTATCGAAGTGGCCCTGTGGGGTGTTGGTTGGCGTAGCGTCGTGGAGGGCATTTCGCCAGGCATACCAAGGATGGAGGGTTCCTCTTGGGGCGGCTCCCTTGTGGGTGCCGCTGCGGAGGCGGCTCTGCTGATGGAGCGTGTTCTATGGGTGTGTGTCTCTTGAGACATAGTTTCTTAGTGTTCTCGTATGTGTCTCAGAGGTTAGCCGGTCGCTCGCGTACTCGGCTCTGGACTCCGTGATGGATGTCTGTCGCGCCACTAGATAAGCGTGAACTTTGCTTTACAATGTCAGGACCTCGTTCTGTGGCTTGATATTCCTTATGTAGTGGCTTCGTTCCTTATAAGTGTCTTTGATTGTTGTAGAGTATTTCTATAGTATTGATTGCACGATGTCCTATGGTGGACGAGGTAAAGCAAAGTGAGGCCCTTAAGCCTCCCTTTGCTTTCTTATATACACGAAGTCGTCCGAGTCATTCTCTTCCGTGGTCCGCAGCAAACAACAAAGTCACGTGTGTCGACGTTGACCAATAGAGTTGTCACGAGCCATGAATGGCCCCCCCTCTTTCTTTTTCCCTTTTCTTCTCTCTTCTCTCTTCTTTCTGTCTCGTGA
>WSTK01000687.1:0-17240 GCA_019616945.1 Ceratobasidium sp. 414 | reverse complement strand
TTGGTCTGTCCCTTACCAGAGTGCCAGAAAGTAATACGGAGACCCCATGCTCTGAAGGTTTGTACTAGCACGGGTCAACGAGGAAGTATACAGACGTTGAACTACTGCTTACAGGAGCATTTATATTTTCATCTCGAGATTAAGCGTGAGTGCTTTCCATCAAAGTCGACCAGCAACCTTTTAACTTCTAGGTAGCTCACGCCTGCAACTCGTGCTCAAAAAAATTCCCAAACACTACCAATCTTAGGCGTCACGAGAAAAGGTGCTTCTGGGTTAGTTCATCTAGGGGATACTAGCGGGTACGATTGAGGTGTCAAGGATTAGCGTCTTGGACCTTTTAGCCGTCTTGCATCGGGTATGCTTACACCCAGCGTGATCGCTATTCGGATTTGTTATTTACGTGTGTTGGGTTATGATTGTGGTCAGTGTATGCGCACTGTTAGCACGTACAGCAAACAACGCAGGTCTGTTTTCAGTATCGTTATTTTTCAGCCACGGCGTACAGCGGGGGTTAGAGACCTCATTGGGCCCGGGTGACTGGACGGAAGTGTCCATAAACCCGGTACTAGGGGCCTCTCTCCAAGCCCCGGGTCGGATTGTAGGGTTGGCCAGGTGGGTGCGGGACGGACGCTTAGTTCCAGGAAAGAAAGATCCCGCTCCCAAGTGCGAGGTTTGACATAAAGTATGAGCGAGTCGGTTGTGCTGCTCAGATGTGGGATCCTAAATTGACGGGATTACTCGACTGAGAGAGCAGTAGTTGATCAGAGAACGGGCTGCGCGAGGAAAGCCTCCCCGATAAGATTAGATAAGCGCCTGCGAGTTGCCAAGGGCTCAATCACGTGTGCCTCCCTCTCACCCACCGCGACTTCGGCGACGATATTGCCGCGTGCTAGACTGCTTTTGATCGACGACTTATGACCACGCTCTAGATAATGTCGGATATATATACAAAAGGTATATTTTTCTGTTCAACTGGCACTTGTCGAGGCTCATTTGCTCCCGGGGACGCGTGTGTGGATCGCGGACAAGGACTCTGGCTGGATATCTGCAGAAGTCCAGAATGTGACTCGTACGGACAACAAGGTCAAAATTGTCCTCCAGGATGAGCGAGGAAAAGTTGGTGTAGTTTCATATCTTTTGGCGCAGCTAACCTCTCGATAGGAACACACCATCGACACGACCGACCAAGACATTAAAGATCAAAAGGACGGTCTTCCTCCTCTACGCAATCCACCTCTGCTGGAAGCTGTAGATGATCTTGCCACACTATCTCATTTGAATGAGCCCTCTGGTGCGTGTTTTTTGTCGTTCACTTGGTCCCCGCTCATGTTTTTCTAGTTCTTCACACTATCCGGAACAGATATGCCCAACACAGCATATACACGTACTTGGGTATCGTGCTCATAGCTGTCAATCCTTTCCAACGTGTCGCTCTCTACGGCCCAGAGATCATCCAGGCGTACATCGGGAGGCGGAAAGGCGAGCTCGAGCCCTATCTTTTCGCCATTGCCCAGGACGCGTACACGCGTATGACAAAGGACTCCGAGGGGCAAACTATAATTGTATCCGGAGAAAGGTGAGTACTACTCGGTTTACGCGTTTCCGTTGTTCATGGCGTTCACAGTGGCGCTGGCAAGACCGAATCCGTGAGTTTCCGAATTTGGCGCACTACGTAGATGCTCATCCTGCTGTAGGCTAAACTGATCATGCGTTTCCTGGCTTCAGTTGTGCCCGAGGGCCAACAGCCCAAGGATAGGAATAGGGCTAATATTGAAGACTCTTCCGAAATGGAGCAGCAAATTCTGGCTACAAACCCTATCCTGGAAGCCTTTGGAAACGCCAAAACGACCCGAAACGACAACTCCTCACGTTTCGGCAAATATCTCCAAATTCTTTTCGACGGCAAACAGAACATCGTTGGCGCCCGTATCCGGACATACCTTCTTGAGCGGTCCCGATTGGTATATCAGCCCGAGATCGAGCGCAATTACCACATCTTTTATCAACTGTGTGCCGGTGCGCCTAGCAAAGAAAGGAAAGACCTTGGTCTCGACACCGATGTTAGCAAGTTCGGCTATCTCAGCGGTGGTGGCCCGCGCTCTACCCCAATAAATGGTATCGACGACGCAGAAGAGTTCCGTGCAACGCAGAGTGCACTTTCAACTGTCGGGGTCGGAATCGACAAGCAGTGGTCTGTGTTCAAGCTTCTTGCGGCCTTGCTCCATCTCGGAAACGTCAAGATCACGGCCGGTCGAAACGACTCGAATATTGACGACAATGAGCCGAACATGGTCATGGCGTGCAGGTTTTTGGGGCTCAACCCTGTCGAGTTCAAAAAGTGGACGGTCAAGAAACAAATCACAACGCGAACGGAGAAGATCGTGTCGAGCTTGAACGCTGCACAGGCGACGGTTGTCAGGGATTCGGTCAGCAAATTCGTGTATGCTTGCTTGTTCGAGTGGCTCGTCGCGATCGTCAACGAGAGTTTGTCGGGCGAGAATGGGGAGGGTGCGCTCAAGGCGGAGAAATTTATCGGCGTGTTGGATATCTATGGGTTCGAACATTTCAAGAAGAATTCGTGAGTTGGTTTATATTTTACGTTTAGCTGAGCTAAATTACTGGTAGATTCGAACAGTTTTGTATCAACTATGCCAACGAGAAACTCCAACAAGAGGTGGGTCTCATCGACCCGCATCTGATCCTTTGTTCATTGTCTGTAGTTTAACGCCCACGTCTTCAAACTCGAACAAGAAGAGTACGTCCGAGAACAGATCAACTGGACCTTTATCGACTTTAGCGACAATCAACCCTGTATCGATGTTATTGAAGGCAAACTCGGTGTACTTGCGCTTCTCGATGAAGAATCTCGTCTCCCCGCTGGAACCGACTCCTCGTTCCTTACCAAGCTCCTTGCACAACTCGATATGCCCAAGAACAAAAACGTGTTCAAGAAACCCAGGTTCGGAAATTCGGCTTTTACGATTGCGCACTACGCTCTTGACGTCACGTACGAGGCTGAAGGATTCATCGAGAAGAATCGAGATACCGTTCCGGATGAACAACTTGCGCTCTTAGCCGCTACCCAGAATCCGTTCTTCAAGGAAGTCCTAGATGCCGCGCTCGCTTCAACCCGCCCGCCCGAGACTCCGAACCCCGGCACGCCTACCTTCTCGGACTCGGGTAGCAACAACTCACGCCGGTCGAGTCTGATCCCCGATCCTGGACGTTCATCGCTTCTTCAGACCGGCGCTGGCGGGGCTAAACGCCCTGGGGCCGTCGCGAAGAAACCAACACTCGGGTCGATCTTCAAGAGCAGCTTGATCAGTTTGATGGAGACGATCAGCGTCACCAATGTGCACTATATTCGCTGCATCAAGCCCAACGAGGTCAAACGTGCTTGGGAGTTTACTCCTCAGCAGGTGCTATCCCAGCTTCGAGCTTGTGGTGTTCTCGAGACTATCCGAATCAGTTGCGCGGGGTATCCGACACGATGGACGTATGAAGAGTTTGCGGAGCGATACTACATGCTGGTCCACTCCAAGAACTGGAACGCGCAGACGGCGATGAAAGATCTGTGCAGGATGATCCTGAATGTGACAATCAAGGACGAGGACAAGTACCAGGGTGGTCTGACCAAGATCTTCTTCCGTGCGGGTATGCTGGCGTATCTCGAGGCGCAGCGGTCCGACAAGCTCAACTCGCTCGTGACTTTGGTGCAGAAGAACGTGCGCAGGCGGTTGGCGGTGACCAAGTACCAAAGGATGAAGGCCGCGGCGATCGTTGTGCAAACGTGGTGGCGTGGTGTGCTGGCGCGCAAGTTTGTGCGCCAGGTACGGGAAGAGGTTGCAGCAAGGAGGTTGCAAAAGGCTTCGAGACGGTTCATCCAGCGCAAAATGTTTTTGGACGTGCACAACAGCGTTATTGCGCTGCAGAGCGGTGAGTAAATAGTGCTGAAGCGACGAGGACCAGGCTAATTTCTGAGGCAGTGATTCGCGGAAAGCGAACGAGGGCGAACTTCAAGGATACCAAATTGGATCTTGCCGCTACGCGTTTGCAGAGCTTCTTCCGAGGAATGTGAGTTTGTCTTCCCCACTTGGGCTAATACTTGAATTAATTGTCTCTTAGCATAGTTCGCCGGGAGTATCGCGCCAATTTGCGCAGCGTGATCTGGATGCAGTCCTGTATCCGCCGGCGTTACGCCAAACGCGAGCTTCAATCGCTCAAGCTCGAGGCCCGTTCCGCCGCCAAGCAAAAAGAGATCTCGTACCAGCTCGAGAACAAGGTCGTCCAGCTCACCCAAACGCTCCAGCTACGCACAAGCGAGCGCAAGGCTGCCGAGAAGCAAGTGCTCGACCTCGAACAGCAGCTTTCGACGTGGCAGTCCAAGCACGAAGACGCCGATGCGCGCGCTCGTAAACTCCAAATCGATTTGCAGACCATGCATGTGCCCACCGCGCGGTTCGAGGAGTTGCTCAAATCCAAGAACGAGGTCGAGGCGCGCTTGGAGCAGGCTACGGCTAAGGTTAACGAGCAGGAGGCACAGATCGCCAAGTTGACGGCCGAGGTGGCTACCACGACGCAGAAGCTCGAGGTCCGCGTGAACGAGGCGGCGAGCACCGCCGGGGATCTCAGCCAAATCGTGGTGCTCAAGCAGGAGATCAGCCAGATGCGCGACCAGCTGAACCGCGCCAACGCGCTGAACTCGTTGAGTGGCGGGCGGAGGTCCGAAGCGCCGCCGCCTGTGTCACCGACTTTCCAGCCGGGTCTCAAGGAACATATGCAACAGACGAATGGGTCCGGGCCTCTCACCATGCCGAGCAAGCGGCACCAGCGCAGGCACTCGTCGGCAGGCGCGTACATGGATGGTACGGGTGTGCGGGACTCGGTGGACGAGCGGATGGCTGCTGGGAAGCGCAGTCAAGCGAACAACCCCCGCTCGGTATCGGTTGTGTATAACGGAGTGGACGGCCTTCCGCGGTTCCGTAGTGGGCTCGAAGAAATCTACGACGACCCCGCCGAGGAGCGTGTACGGCTGCTGTCGGATGGAGATAGGCTCGATCAGGATGTATTCGAGGGTTTGATAGCTGGGCTCAGGATTCCATCGCCGACATCGACAAACGCGCCGAGCTTCAAGGAGGTCTTGTTCCCGGCCAACCTGGTCTCCCTGGTGTCGAACGAGATGTGGAAATACGGAATGATCAAGGAGAGCGAGCGGTTCCTGGCAAACACGATGCAGACTATCCAGACACACGTTATGGTAAGTTGGGTTCAGCCTTCGTAGTTTGGCCCCAACTGACGGGCTGGGACAGTCGTTTACTGGCGAGGATGCGATCGTGCCTGGTGTGTTCTGGCTGAGCAACGTACACGAGATCCTATCATTTGTGTGCTGCGCCGAGTCGGATATGCTGCAAGGCATCGGCCCAATGAGCGAGTCGGCGCAGCCCGACTGGGAAGCGTACGAGCACCTTATCAGCATGGTCAAGTCCGATCTTGACAGCCTCGAGTACAACATTTATCACGCGTGGATGGTGGAGACCAAGAAGAAGCTCCAGAAGATGATCATTCCCGCGTTGATCGAGACCCAATCGCTTCCTGGATTTATCATCAGCGAGGGTGCGGGACGACTGTTCAATCGCGTCTTCAGCCAGAACACGACGCCAGCTTACAGCATGGACGACGTACTTAACCTGCTGAACAAGGTCCTCAAGAGCTTGAAGTGCTTCTTTATGGAGGAGAGCGTTATCCAGCAGGTGGTAACCGAGCTGCTCAAGCTGGTGGGCGTGACGAGCTTCAACGACTTGTTGATGCGGAGGAACTTCTGCTCTTGGAAGCGAGGTACGTGGCCGAGTCGCATTCTGGATTGTGAAAGCTAATATTCTGGCCTATAGCTATGCAAATCCAGTACAACATTACCCGAATCGAAGAATGGTGCAAATCTCACGAGATGCCCGAGGGAACCCTGCAGCTTGAGCACTTGATGCAAGCTACCAAGCTGCTGCAGCTCAAGAAGGTGAGTCCGACGTTGCTAAAGCGGTCTCGGCGCTTCTAACTGTTCACGCATAGGCGACCCAAGCTGATATCGACATCATCTATGATGTGTGCTGGATCCTTACGCCGTCACAAATTCAGCGCATGTGCACAAACTACTTTGTTGCGGATTACGAGGTACGCGTGACGCATCTATGACGAAAGGTGTTCTAATTTTGTCGCGGCGCAGAATCCCATTTCGCCCGAGATATTACGACTCGTTGCGCAGCGTGTGGTGCCGAACGACCGAACAGATCATTTGCTCCTCACCCCGGAGAACGAGGATGTCGCGCCGTACGAGTTGCCACTGCCCCGAGAGGTTCCGGGGTTGGAACACTACGTGCCCGCATATCTCAATGTTCCGGTGAGCAAAATTTTCGTCACTGACTCATTGTTCCAGGCCTAACGTGAAATGCGACAGCACCTCCGCCGACTCGCGGCCATCACTTCCTAATATGGGCTGGGTGAGATGTGATTGTGAAACGTCACAGTTTTTTTGTGTAATTTTGCGGGGGAGGCGGATATCGTTCTCTTGTTTTGTTATTTCCCACTCTTGTGTCTATTAAACATCTGCTATTCGGGTAAACGCGTGAGCAACGAGCGCGGTGCGGCCGATAACCGGATCCATCAATATGCAATTCCGGGTCTCCGACGGCTGGGATTCCATACATAACCATGTCGTCAACCAGGCCATGGGCACTCTTTTTTCTTCCCCACCATGGAGAGGCTATGGCTCTGGAGTCTTTTGCAGCCTTCAGCGCATCTGGTATGCAGGATGTGTGTTACTTGTATCTGTGCGATTGTAATTGTCTTGCGCCCTGCGGCCCAACTCGGAGGCCCGTACCTTTTTCTTATTTTAACCACAAAGGCAGGTGCTTTTCATGATCGACGTATCGTCGCGACTCAACCTAGTTTAGGAGCTTGTTTTTCCACCATCGACCAGTGCCTCGGCCCAGATCGAAGCCACGGGTAAATTGCACCCCTATCTTTGCTTGGCTGGGCACTAACTCTAACGTGCGATTTTTCTAGTCGTGAATATGGCTGGGGCACTATTTGGGCTTAGCTGGAGCAATCTTGGTCTCGCCTGTGCTACCTTTGCCGCTCAGCGATACGGTGTCGATTCTAGTGCTAGCCGTGCTATCAGGGCCATCTTTCTCCTAATTCTCAGTTTTCTCAGTGAGTCACTAACCTATTCTCGATCAGCTCTTTCTTCCTGTGGATACCATTATTAACCACCAATCCTTTCCAAACTACCCTGTAGCCGGCCTCGCGCGAAGCGGCCTACCACGCCTAACCTTTGCGTCTCGCGCAGCTGGTCTAGTCAGCGCCTTCCTCCTGACCAGCGATCTTGCTTCTCATAAGGTTCGTAGACCCCGTCAAAATTTGTCACCTGTTGCCGACGCTCACGTGCGAATCCTGCCACTACACCATTATTCTTACAGTGGGTTTATACCAACTTTACCGAGCTCCTCTTTGTCTGCGCAGTCGCAGGCGCTGCGAGCCTTGTCGTCGCCCTTGTCGCCCGAATATTCGTTCCCAGCGGTGGATACGCCAAAGATGCCATATCTGCGCTCGGCTTGCTCAAAGATCTTGTGCGCCTCGCCACCACCTGCACTATTGATTCACCCCTGTCACCCTCGACCCGGCCACCTTCCCCTGATCCAACAGTGACTTCTGCAACAATTTTGCCGACCCCTACGCTTGAAGCCTTGCAACACTCTTGTCTGGATGCTTCACTGGCCTTGCACTCCTCGTATGCGTATTCGGCTTTCGAGCTCCGCATCGGACGTGTTCACATCTCTCATATTCGACCACTCTTAGCCACCGTAGGCCGTATGCGCGAAGAACTTGCCTGGGGTGTGGTGCGTGCTGGTGTTCACGCCCAAGGCACCCAAGGGCTGGTTGTCTCGGAGAACCAGGCGAAGGATATAGCGTACAATGACGATCAGTTATCTCGAGATGAACTACAATTGCTGGCGACGCTGGATGACCCATCACGAGCTTGCGCAGATGCGATTGGGGAGAACATCACGTCTTTGCAAGTCGCTATCGGGATATGCTATGGTATCGACACTTCCGGTATTGCCCAACCAAAGTCGAGCGAGCCGCCGAAAAGCCCCGCAAAAACAGGGATTTTTGAGGAAGGAATCTCCGAGCTCAAGTTCAAGCTCGGTTCGAAAGCCCGAGAGAGACAGAGTTTATTAGATGTCCACGATCAACGCGCAAAACTGATACAGGCTCGAGAAGCTCTAAAGGCGCAACTCGACTGGGTGGTTCATAATATGAACACGGCACATATGCTACATTTGGCCCCTCGCCGTGGGGTAGATGCATCGTCACATAGCCTTCCTACTTCCCCGACGGACCCTAATAGGACCTCGCATCACCACCAACTCTTTCGAAAGAGCTTGTATGCTACATCTTTACTTCATGTAAGTCATCAGACTTGCGTAATCGATAGGTCTGACTCCATCGTTCCTTTAGATTTCCTCGGAGATCATACGAGCGATGACGCTTATTGTTTCTGTTCTCGAGCTCCATATGACCAGCCGGCCCCGTGTCTTTTTCCTGCGCCCCTCCTGGATGTGGCTTGGCATGTCTCCTCGTGCGCTTGTCGTGGAGCAGACAAACGAAGAGCCTGATGTCGACCCTACGCCAACCAAAACGAACAACGAACACGGGGCTGAAGACTCGGGGGACGGGACTGGTCTTTCGGCGCAAGAAGTCAGGCAAGGGCTCTTTCAGCGCCGGAACACCGCACTACTCCTTTCTCCTGCCGTACAAGCCAACATACCGATGCCCCTTCATCGTAGGATCAAAAAGTGGTGGCACAATTTACGCAAGGTACCCATCAACCGACGCACCATCTACAGAGCGGCGTGCGCTATAATCAACTTCCCCAGCATTATCTTAGCTACGGAGTGGAATCGTTCTGGGGTGTTACATTTTCGTATCAAATTGTCTCGTTTTGTGCGGCGCATCCAGCATTCGAAGCATGCGCGACACGCAGTCAAAAACGCGCTTGGGATTACTTTGTTGGCCATTCCTAGTTTTCTTCCTGAGGGATCACCAGGCGAGCATTATATAGTAACCCGCAACCGAACGTCCTAACGAAGCTATCTCCTGCACTCACAGGACGAACATACTTCAAATCCTCCCACGGAGTCTGGGCTATTATCTCCTTCATGTACGTTCTCGAGCCGAACACGGCGTCGACTTGGCGGGTTGGCATCATGCGATTGGTACGTATCAAACTTGTTATTGTTGTTTTTAGTGTTTATTGGGTTTTTCTAGTGCGGAACATGTATTGGCGCAACGTTTGCATTTGTTGTGAGTGTGTATAATGTCCGTCAGCAGGCCAACGCTCACCAGCCGCGCAGACGTGGGTTATATGCAGGGAAAATCCGTATGGAATCGTCACGTTGATTACAGTGCGTCACCTCGATATTTTGTGTTCTCGTAGACGGCGCTCTGACCCTCCCTGCATAAGGCTGGAGAAATACTCCTAACATGGCTTGTGCGGTCATCTACCCCAGGTGTCGGTGTTGTGGCGTAAGTCATTCAGCAAACCTAAATCCCTCTTTATTAACCTCGGGGGTTTAGGTCCGTCACCATACCTCCAATTATCTTCTCACCATATCTGGGACTTGATTATACTGCTGTCATTGGTACGTGCTCTATTTATGCTGTACAACTAATTTGCTAATGATCTGTATTTGTATATTTGTAGATCTGGCTGCGATACGCGGGATGCAGATTTCGATAGGTATTATCGGTGCTCTCCTAGTCAACCATTTCCTGTTCCCTCGACACTGTCGCGTCATGTTCCTTTCCGGAATGGCGCAGGTATTGGCTAATTTGACGCAGCTGTACTTGCATTTAAGCCAGTAAGTTTGCTAATTTTTTCTTGGAGGTTCCGGAATACTGACTGTGTTATTGTGTAGTCGCACACTCCACGAAACTGCGCGTACGCGAAGTGGTATGTTACGTGGAGCTAAGCTTGACTTGAAGTTACGGGTAAGTTACCCACTTTATTTCAGTGGTTGCGTTAGCGGGCTGAAATCTGGCGAAGGAAATGATTTCACGAGAGGATGTGCTGTTAAAACAAATGGAACACGAGATCAGCCTTATGCCAGTACGCCCGATCCGAGCTCATACCTAACAAACCAAGTGACTGACACGACTCCTGTTCAGAAACCAACTCAGCTTTACCGGAACGCTACAGAGACTGTGCAGCGAATTGCAGACCTCATGTCAGGGTTACGAAGGATCCGAGAAAACGTACCTCAAAAAGAGGCTATTACTCAGGTTTTGCAGCACCGACAACACGTGGTAAGCCTTTGACAGACTTGACTAAATAACTCCCTGACGACTGCCCGTTTTAGGTATCATGTATTTGTATCGTCCTATTTACCTGCGAGCATGCTTTCCGGTCGCGACGGCCATTGCCCCAAATGCTTCCTTCACCGCGAAGAGCATTCGAGACGCTATCCCGGGAAATGATGGAGGCGCTGCAGGATGCACCCCGAGCGACGGACATTGCATATGCCGTCGCCGAAAACGAAGTCCTCGAAGAAATGATTGAGGGTTTAGAAAATTTGATCTCGGTCACGAGAGAACTGTTTGGAACGAGCCAGTGGCTGTTTGAAGGCAGCGGTGATTTTGCTGGGTCGTTTGCGCATGGCCGCAGCGGGGCGGAGACGCCTGTGACCCAGACCCCGAGGGTGTCGATGCGCCGGCTCGAGTCGTTCCAGTAATTTTGGTTGTCTCTGCTTTGTATAGATGCTTGTACTGTTATATTCTTTTCTGGATTCTCGTCTGTAGTGTCTGTGAGTTTTGCTTGGTTGTATGCTTTGCATGTGCATGTATTGCTTTGCTTTGTGTTTGTTTTGTCGCTCTTCGATGCACTCGTGTTTTCCTACCATCCCTGACCCCGTTCACCGTATAATATAGTCCTTGGCCACCCCGTGCTCCGCGACGTGTCCCCTTGCCCCTCCCTAAGCCTCCATAATTTGTTTCTAAATATTCTGCCAAGTTGTCTTGGCGCCCTACTTGGTTGTTTGAAATCTTTGGTAGACTAGGCTTCACGTTCGCAGCTAGCTAGCCGCAGGCAATTTGAACGCTAACATTACGCCCATCCCTTGGCTCGAGCATGAACTGTCACTGGGGGCACCTCCCCGGAATTGCCCGATTTGTTTCAAGCGGTCTTACGATTCTAAGGCCGTCTGGTTCTGGCTGCCTCTAGGCTCCCGAAACAACTTGGGTCTTATAAGCTGACGCTCTGGTTGCATCCTCACCTTCTGCCCGGGGTCCACTTCCGTCACTCTGCTCTTCAATTTTTTTCGAGATCGCGTCCTCCCTAATCCGGCCTCTTAGTCATCACACTTTAGCGTCCGTTTGTTTCCGTCAATTGTGGAGTCACACCACGGTTCAGGGACTCGTGCTCTTGATGCTGCATTTGTATATAAAATGGACTTGCCGACGGCAAACCACCATCCTAGAACCCTTCCCTAATGGCTAGTTTCTTGTCCTGGTTGCGGCCGTCTGCTCAGCTGCTGTGTCGGATGAGCGTTACTTGCATCTGCGTGGTGGTGGCGGTCTTGCATCCAACGACTCGGTTGGCTGGTCCTTATAGCTTTCTAATTTTAACGACCAAGGTGAGCCCAAGCGAGGCGCGTGTATTTCGACGACCCTTCATTTGCACATCAGGACATTGTTTTCCCTCCATCCACGAGTCCTTCTGCTCAAATTGAAGCACTAGGTATTCTTCCGTCTTTTCCTAAGCTTTCATTTCTAATTTTGGCTCGCAGCCGTCAACACAAGCGGTGTCTTACTCGGCCTAGGCTGGACCAACCTCGGTTTAGCTTGCGCCACGTTCGCCGGTCGCAAGTACGGTGTAGACTCGAGTGCGGTCCGGTCGATCAAAGCGTGCTTTCTCGTCATCTTGGCGTTTGTTTGTAAGTTTTACGTTCCAACAGGCCATTTTTATCGATGGCGTTGGCTAATTTAATTTCATTCCGTGCAGCCGGGTTGGCCAGAAGTAGCTTGCCGCGGCTTGCGTTTGCCTCGCGGGCGGCATGCTTTGTCGGCGTTTGGTTGCTTTCCCGGACTGTGATATCCGACAAGGTTAGAATTGCAGGCTTCGATTCACGGCTTAATCGCTAAATATTTGAACCTCCTAGTGGGATTACCATGAATTCACTCAACTGCTCTTTGTCTGCTCAGTCGCTGGCGCAGCTAGTCTAGTCGTCTCCCTGATGGCACGCATCTTTACGCGCCCTGATGGATATCCCAAAGATGTGATCGGTGCTCTTGGCCTTCTCAAAAATCTCCTGGAGGTTTCTACCGCACGAGCTTTTCATCATCCTCTAGAGCCAGCTCCTGCAGACCTCAGCTCGACTCCATCAGCCCCTTCGATAAAAGCAATAACGACGAGCATCGAACCTCTGTCGCAGTTAGAAACGCTCCAAAAATCTTGCCTCGACGCATCGCTCGCTCTCTACGGCTCCTATGCTTATTCTGCATTTGAACTCCGGATTGGGCGGGTACCTGTAAAGGACATCAAGCCTCTACTTACGACTGTGAATCGAATGCGGGAGGAGCTTGCTTGGGGAGACAGATCGAAGACGTACTCTCCTTCTGTTACCCCCGTTCTTCAGAAAAGGTGAGTACGTTTCAGCTTTATACACAGGCAGCAGGCTGAGCGGGTGGGCGCACCTAGAAGCTCAAGCAGAGACAGGACCTCCCTAGACGAGCTCGACGAACCGTGTCGAGCCTGTTCTGCCGCCCTCGGGAATGGCATATCCGTCCTCCAAGCTGTTGTTGGAAAGTGTTACGGTATCAAGTTCTCAGCGGGCCCACCTGGAAACAACAAAACCGCATCTACGTCCACCAACAAGGCGGGTTTTGAGGAGCCCCTGTCTTGTCGAGCTCGGATTATCGCCGCGCGCGCTGAGCTAAAAGCAAAACTCGACTCGGCGGTACATAGGACAAACCAAGCCCGCCGTACCGACCCTGATGATACGGAAGGTGCACAATTGCCTACCCAACTCTTTGAAAAGAGTCTGCACGCTACGTCTCTCTTGCACGTACGTCAAACCATCCCTATAGTCTTCCAGGTCGCTCACCGGTGCCTTGTCCTTAGATGTCCTCTGAGCTAATCCGCGCGCTCACCCTCATACACGCCATCCTCGAAATCCACCGCACATCCCGCCCACGCCTCTTTTTCCTCCGCCCGTCCTGGCTCTGGCTTGGCATGTCTCCCCGCGCACTCGTAGCCGAAGAAGACGGCCCGTCTCCGCCTGCACCCGAGGCTCCCGGACCAGACGCGGACGTATTGTCAGTAGAAGAAGCAAATGCGGTGCTCCCTGGAGCGACGACGCCAAAGAGTCGGAGGGTGCAGTTTTCGCTGAAGAGGATATGGGGTGCTCCGTTTATGTTACGTGCGCGGATCCGGCTTTCGAGGATGATTTGGAGTGTGAAACATTCGAAGCACGTTCATCACGCGATCAAGAATGCGCTTGGGGTTGGGCTGCTGGTTATCCCCGCTGTACTTCCGGCTTCTTCGGCGGGTGAGTTGGAAGAATGTGAATCTGTATGTTACTAATCGCTCGCTAGGTAAAAAGTATTTCGACTCGAATTACGGCGTGTGGGCTATTATATCCTTTACGTATGTTCTGGAACCTAACACTGCGCTCACCTGGCGAGTCGGGATCTGGCGACTGGTGCGTTGAAACACAACCAATCTGGACTCTGCGGGGGCTGATCCGAAGGTAGTTTGGAACGACGATCGGGGCCCTGTATGCGTATATCGTAAGCCTGGGCCCACCGTATCTTACCCGTCGCGTAACAGAATTGTGATCTAGACTTGGCTGATCGTGAGAGAAAATCCGTATGGGATCGTTGTGCTTGTCACGGTACGCCTTGGAGCTGTATTGCGTTGGCCCGAGTCTAGAGCGCTCAACTACCGATCTATACATCCAGGCGGCAGAGATTCTGCTCACATGGCTCGTCCGGTCGTCCACGCCGGGCGTTGGTGTCGTAGCGTGCGTTCAAACTTGGGTCCTTGCTGTTGCGGATATCTGATTACCGACGGCATAAATAGGTCTGTGACGATTCCGCCAATTTTATTTACGCCTTACCTCGGCCTGGGTCACACGTCTATGATTGGTATGTCGTCATAGCCTGAATTAGAGTATACAGGCTAATTTTACGTGATTCATTGTGCGCGGATGCAACCACCCATTTGGACTCGCTTAAACGCCCGAATCAAACGTGCCGACGCGCTGTTCTAGGCCTGGCGGCGCTGCGAGGGCTGCAAATCTCCATCGGAATAGTCGCGGCGTTGATAATCAACCACGTCTTATTCCCGCAGCATTGTCGGGTGCTTTTCCTATCTGGAATGGCCCAGGTTCTAGATGAACTTACGGGGTTATACCTCCATTTGAGCCAGTGAGTACGTTGATTGACTAGTGACGTCGGCTGACTCGGTTGCGCTTGATGGCAACAGCCGAACGTTGAACGAGCGTGTACAGACCAAGACTGGAATCGCGCACAGTGCCAAACTCGAGCTACGAATCCGAGTAAGTGGGGCATGTAGCAACCATTACCTCACATCTTATGTACCCCACAGGAACTCATTGCACGTGAGAACGTATGGCTCGCCCAGATGGAGCATGAAATTAGCTTGATGCCGGTAAGGGAATTTCAGACATGTGTCCAGGAACGATGAACTGAGACGGGTTGGACGTGTTCTTGTTTATGTAGAAGCCGATACGGCTGTATCGTGCAAGCGCTGAAAGTGTCCAACGAATTGCAGACCTGGTCTCCGGTCTGCGAAGGATCCGGGAGAACGTGCCGCACGAGGCGATCGACCAGGTATTGCAGCATCGACAACACACGGTGAGCGAGCCGACTGATTTGGCGTGTATTGATGGAAGAAGCATTTTCTGAACGCGAAATAGGTGTCCTGTGTGTGCGTCGTGTTGTTTGCGTGCGAGCACGCGTTCCGGTCGCGCCGGCCGCTGCCGCAGATGTTGCCCTCGCCGCGCAAGGCGATGGACGCCCTCTCGCGCGAGCTCATGGAAGTGCTGCAAGATGTCCCACGCGCGACAGATATTGGGTATGCTGTAGCGGAGCAGGAGGTGCGGGAGGAGATGATCGAGGCGCTCGAGGTGCTGATAGAGGTTACGCGAGCGCTGTTTGGGACAAGCGCGTGGCTCGAGGGGGGCGCGGAGGGTACAGGGTCGTTTGGTCGGAGTGGGGTAGCTTCACCCGTGAGCGGCGGACGAGCAGGTCCGTGGTGAGCGCACGCGCCGATGGTGTCATGTACGCATTTGATTATTGAGGATATTGCGGGGCCGGGCTGTGCTGACGTCATCCTGGCGCTGAAAATATAACGGGCGTTAATATGGATTTAAAGTAGCGTGCGGACCGCCTCGACATGCATGAGCACGATGGTCTACCCCCGTACTCACCAGATCGACCCCGCCTGTCGTTCGCGACTGCTATCGCGCATCCTTGACCCAGAGTACTCGGGCGCGCCGCCAACATCGTACTCGGGCTCGCTACGCCCGCGATCCCCCGCGCTCGCCGACCTCCCACAGCCGAGCGTGTTTGTCGACATGTGGGGGCAAGAGCACGACCCCGACTTTCGCCCGTTTGCGACTTATCCAGTCGTCACACCCGCCGTTGAGCATGAGACGTGGCCTTGGGACGCTGACGATTCGCCCGGCTCAACGTCACCCCGACGGTCACCGACGATCGTATCGCATTCCTCCTCGTCCTACCACTCTTCGTCTTCAGGGAGTCGCTCCGCCTCTGTCCTCCCCACGCCGGCTTCGTCGCCGCCTACACTCGACGCTGACAAGGACCGGCCCCGCATCTCCCCACCCGGCACAATCCCTCGCGCAGCACTCTTTCCATGGACACCCGCCCAACGCGCAGCCCGACTCCACGAAGTCACCAAACGCAACTTCCCGCCTCCTCCCCCTCTTCACGAAGAAGAGCCCGAAACCCCGCTTACGCTCGTCGACTCTCGGTACGTCCCCGGCTACGGCCACGTCCTCCCCTCTCAGGCGCGCCGAGCCCGTACGATGGCGACATCGGCCGAATCCAGTACTACTGCGCACAAAAAGGGCCGATTCCGCTCGCACACCGTGCCAGTCCCGGCCCGTGCTCGGGCAGAGCTCGCCGAGGACGCCGAGGACGAGTCCGAGTCCGAGGAGGAACAACCTCGATCGTACGTACGCCCTGTCTCGTTCTATTTCGACCTATTTCTCACGCGATATCCCATCCGATGTGTA
Organism: Ceratobasidium sp. 414; assembly: GCA_019616945.1. Lineage (NCBI taxonomy): Eukaryota > Fungi > Basidiomycota > Agaricomycetes > Cantharellales > Ceratobasidiaceae > Ceratobasidium > Ceratobasidium sp. 414. Next base: position 909 of record WSTK01000687.1, on the reverse strand, counting down.
GTCCCTCGTCCACACACTCATTCCGTCAGTCTATCTACTCGTTTGGACTTAGGACCAAGCTCGGGCTCTATCACATGAAAACTCGGGTGCGGAAAGCGAGTAGTGCGGCATTGCGGCCGCTCAGCTTGTGATCACTGTTTTCGTGCTGTCGTATTCCGATCACGCTTTAGTGGTTCTAAACATAGTCGGTCCCGGATCTGCCCGTTTGTTGAAATATTTATCTTATCTCTCCACATGTGGTTATGCTCTTTGTTGGATGGAACGAGCAAGATTTCTTGTCTCACGGATTTATATGTATCCCTAGTCTTGTTGTCTTCTTGCCGGGGCTCCTTTTTATTTATTTTCACATTCCTTGCATTTGTTATCTTTTTCCTCCCTGGTCAAACTCCAACTTCCATGCACGACTCCCCCCAAACATCTTCCATCTTGTTGTACTTTGTATTCTGCCCGACGGCGAGCGTTTGGTGTGGAGCGAATTGAAATTATTGGTCCTGCGTATCCGAATCTGAGTGCGCACTCGACATCAAGGCAGCAGGCCCATGAGACCAGGACGGTCTCCCCACGCACAAACAGCCTGGATGCCATCCCTAGCAAAAACGTCTTTGCGGGAGAAGCAGCGTGGCGTGTGGCGGTAGATCCTGAAGGTAGAATGGCCCAAAGGTTTGGGTGTGATGAGCGATCATAAAATGCAGCACAGGCTCCCACACATGTGCATTTCGCCGCCTGAGTTTGTTGGTATGGATCCTAGACCGAATTGAGATTACGGTTAACATGATCACGTGCCGCATTCGCCACCGGTGTCGGAGTTCGTGCTATTCAACGATCTTGCTTGACTAGCTCTCAAGCGGCCCGTTCCGTGCCCGAGACCTTGCTCCTGTAGTGAACATGTCACCTCCATTTAGCGCCAAG
>WSTK01000686.1:0-17248 GCA_019616945.1 Ceratobasidium sp. 414 | reverse complement strand
AGAGAACAAGCCTGGCAACCCCAGCTTGTTCTCGCCTTGTCCCACTTCACCTTCGCACTAAGGGGTTAGCAACCCTCTTACTAAGTCTTTCTCTCCAAGGGTCTCATGGCTTAAAGGTACTTAGCCACTTGACCAACCCGTCGTATCTCGTGGCACATCGTCACTAAGTCAAGTAACCTTTCGTGGCTTAACTATAAGCCTTATACGTCGTGTCCGTCTATCGCCCCAAGTCTACGAGGACCCCAGTCCTACCCCATCACGTCTAAAGTCACCTCCACGTCACACTAGTGACCCTACGGCGAAGGCTCGTAACAGTTTTCCTGATGTGTGATAGATCCCTGTGCTAAAGGGCAAGAACTTGATCACTTGGCAACATGGTAATGCAAACGAAGTGTAGTTGAACATGCAACATGCCCTCCCCCCCCAAAAAAAAGGGGGGGTTATGTGAACAATCGATTGAGGAGATCCCCGGTGGCATATTATCACCCTCATGGCCTGCACTAAGCACCTGGGTCACTGATTCCATCGGCATGAGCAGGCTTTAAGTTGCAAATGGTGGTCTGAAAGAAAGGTATTAGTGCATCGTAAGGGTGGGTTAAACAGGCGTACGCGTATAGTGGGCCGAATAATCAAACAACTGGTAAAGCATTCTGATCTTGCTCAGGGCTTTGGGTATGTGATCCCAGGATGTAAGCACTTCGTGAAGAGAATATATTCCCGTCCAAACTCAAAAAATACACTCAGTTAGATTCAAAGGCTATGCTGGCGAAACCAGGTTATGTCTGAGCCTAGAGGTTCACACGAGAAACAGTATGTGGTTTCTCTGACCCCGGAGGCGGAATATTGTAGATCCACCCATAAACGGCGGTGTTTGGTTGAACCAAAGGGTATGTCCTGACTAGCCTGCAGTCTTGTTGTACGGAATCTTCCATGTCCTATGACTACGTCAGCTTCTGGTGCTGATAGTATAGTTCAAGTGCGCACCACATTGTGCATCGGGAGGAAATGATGTTGGTTAACCATGTGCATTGCCCATGGGTTGCCTAGGAATATGTCTGAGATCGCACAGCGCATTCCGAGCTCCGAGTTGTTAACTGCCCAAGTGCCATTCAGACAAGTGAACATTGGATCATTGATAGACACATACCCATCCCACATTTGGTCTGGTGGACTACATGCACATCAGTTGTATACAAGAAACTTTGGCTGATCATTATCGACTGGAGGGCTTCTTGACTGTGGGACGTCAGTTTTGCGAAGAATATCGGCAAGTCCAATCAGTCACTTACGCCCTCCCACCTGTGTTGCAAAGGATGTACGTGTTCTCTGGCTTGACGTCCTTGTCGTCCAATTCCTTTTTAATGTGATTTAGTAGCAAATTTATACTATAGGATAAGCATTGTTAGCACGGTTCTGTGACCTATATTTCGTGCTTACTCGATACGTGGCTAGGTACGCGGTGTAAACCAAGCAAGTGCAAATCTGTTAGCTAGGTACAATTGAACACCAAATCGTTCTCTGCTCACATCCATGCAAGTCACTATATTGCCAGGCTTGTGAGGAACAGAGCCCCTCTCAAAATATTAGGGTGGTGGTACTTACACAACGTAATCTGGCATGAATTATGCACAAATTAGCGCATATTCAACATGACCAGAGAGTGCATGCTTGCCTGCTTTGTCTGTTGATTGTTGTTTAATTTGGCATATTCGGTTTCTCCAAAAGCTTCAATTTCGTGAGGCGACATGGTTGCCAAACCGGAATGATTTTGGTAAGAGAAGGGGACAAGGAGAAAACATTGCGCTGCCTGCCTTCTATATGACAGGCAACCAGCGGAATACACGAGGCCCAGGGGTCGGTTTACTTTGAATCAGTCAGAGTCCAGAGCACTGTGAGCTAGCGCCTATTTTCTATAAAGGAATCAGATATTGCACTGACTATCGACAGGTGATCGGCTTGGGGGGTACAAGAGGTGACCGGGTTCTGGCTGGGCCGATACTGGACTGGGTTTTGGCCAATCGTGCATTCTGTCTTGGATGGCTCGGCGTAAAAATTGGGTGAAAATAGAACTATGTAGCCAACACCCACGTGGACCAATCAAGTCATTTTCAGGCAGAAATCATGAGATATGAGGGGGTAAGGAGTGCATACAATATGCTTCAAAGGCAAAACTCGGAGCATCACGAAACCTTCGGAAGGTTGTACTGAGCAAGAAAATTATCGGATTGACTCTAATTTCTTGCTTCTGATATGCATACAGTCCTTGGCAATCTCCTTTTGACTATCCGAGCTCACAATTGTAAGTACAAAGGTTGCAGTGCACAACACAATGGTGCAAATGGTACTCGGAATCACATTGGCTCCGTCGGATGGCAAAATGCGACTATTCTAATTTAGTTCAGCAACGCTAATGTGCTGAAACTCCCCCCAAAAATTGAGAATCGCCTTGCTCTCTCTCTTGCCAACCGCAGCTCAATGGTACGATGCCCCAAAGCCAACCGAGGTACGACCATATGCTGAGGGGTGCGATGTCAGCAAACAGATGCCAAAAGAAGATAGGAAACGCATTCGCGAAGATCATTTGCAGGATGCAGTGGAAAATCTGCACAAGAGGATCTTCCCGAGCATCAGCAAAGCAGCCGAGGCTCACCATCTCCCTCGAGGAACACTGTCAAGCTGTGTCAGGGGGCCTAGCTTGTTGGGTGAATGCTGTAAATAGTTTGGTTGATGTACATTCAGCTTGTGGTATAATATGGATGCAGTTTCGGGACTCCTGCAAGAGCTGACCGAGTTCTGGCCGACGCCCATGCCAATTAGTCAGCAGACCCCGTTGGTTCCTAAGCAGTCCAACCAGACCCAGGACTGGCCAAAAGTGGGTCCAGAGACCTGTCAGACAGTGCAGGCTTGTTCCCCCTTGCTCGTAATTCAAAATATAAGTTTGTACTCTCTACCAGATCTGTATGAGATGTTTGGGCACCATAATGTCTACATTTTGCAGCCAAAATCACTGTTTCGAAGGCCTTACAGCTCTCGAATGTTAGGTCCGGCCAGAACCCAGTCACCTCTTGTATGGGCAATAATGACTCTCCTTCAAATTGGTTCAACAAACCCATGTGTACGGTTCGGTTAGAAAAATACTCCAAGCCTTCCTGTTCTGGGGGTGCACATGCAAACGTCGTGTTGGGGTGAGCCCAATTGGCCAGACCCAGAGATATACAGGTGGATGTCTGCTGTTTGGGAAAATGATGATGCCAGCGCAGGCTGTAAAAATCGTTTCCTGGTCGGAGATGTTGCACCCTAACTAGGGTGACGGGGGCTAAGAACGAAGGGTAATGGTCAGAAAAATCCCCTGCAGGGTGGTGACATGTAGATCACTAGGGAAACATAGTCCCCAAGGAGATCGCCGATGATTAAGCCCCTTTATCACAGTGAGTCTGCTACTTCCATCAGGCAGGTGATGGGCGGCAGAGACTGGGCTAGGTCGCCTTGGGTCTATGTTGTTTCATGGGCTCCGATATGCCCTGTTTTGGGTCCCCAAGTTTCTGTAAATTGAGTTGGTGTGACGTGACCAAACAATATAACCGCTGTATTGTGACGTTATTTTTTGATGGCAACCATAGGCTCGCCGCTCTCCAAACTCTCAGAATTGCTGCCACATTAGCCCTATTGTTCATAATCCACCCGTTTACAGCCATTTCGCGCCTAAAATAACACATATTATGAAGCTTGACTAATGCCGACACGTTACCGGCCCTGGCCGTGTTCGACGGAAGGCAAGTGCTATTTTTCGCCAGCTGCAATATCTGGCGGCGCCCGTACTATTTTAGGTAGATTGCTCCCTCAAACGTACTCATGCTGCAAATGAACATATTCGATGCTTGATCGTTTCTCGTCGGACTTGAGTTCCAACGTTTGACGATACTTCCCCAATGTCGTGCCACTGTGATTTGAACAAACTTGCTATACGAAGGGGACTCGGCGAGGGCGATCTCCCGGGCTGGGGTAGACATTCAGGGGAAGGAGAGGTCGGACATCATAAATAAGGTATTACCTCGAACCTCGCTGAAGCCTGATAATGACGACGTGACTCCCTTAGCACGTCGGACAACAAATGCGTAATGTGGTGAAAACTTGGTACATATATAACGAATACATTTATCACGGACTGATCCTTAAATCATTTGGAAATGCTGTGCAGATGTGTTACCCATCCAATTGCACCTGGGTCTACTTTTAGACAATATTTAGTAATTCACATCTCATGTTACGTGTATTTTACCACGTTGCTAAGTTACGCAGTTCGGTTCATCATATATCCCCTACCAATTCGTGCGCCATGCATGCGGAGTAATACTACAGCATTACGACCTTAACGTCGGTCCCCCGTCCCTCAGCCCATCAACGCGGGAGGACAGATACACCTGGATTTTAAATGGTGGCCGCGCATACAAAAACTGAAAATTTCTTTGCCTCTCCATCGACGTTCGGCATAGGTTGTCCCCCGGCCTCAGGGACGCCGACGCACGGGGACAGGTGTACAAACAAAAGAAAGTGCTGGGCACCTTTACGTAAACGACGTTGAAGTCGCTTCCGTTGCACAGCATCGAGTGGCAAAACATGCTTCGCTTTGAGCACCCTGTGGTCCCGGGCTTTCCGGCGATGGGGCCATGATTGCGGATGTATATAAATAATCCGGTACAGTCGTGAGGATGCTATTTTGATCGGCCTTCATCCCTCCCTCCATATTCCCGAGTTTACCATTCATAGGACCGTGTAGATTGTTCCAGAAATAACACCTCAGGAGCGAATATGGCATCGTCTAGCGTGAGCGACACGGACAAAGGCGAGTTACAAGCGGAGGTGAGCTCGGCCAAATCATCGCGGGATTTTTACCCATCTTGGAGCAGCCTGGGACAGATGTGACCGGTAACTTACACGAGACTCCCACCGGCACCGAGGGTAGCGAGGTCAGTATCTACCAGTCGTATAGTGGTTAAATTGACGATTGTTGGCAGAACGTAGCTCTAACTTCGAACAGCGCCGATAATGACAGCCAACCCAGCCTCGTAACAGGTTCGAACGCCGGTGGAGACAGGCAAGAAGGGCCAGAGTTGGACCAATCGAATAATCCTGCACAGCTCCACGAAGTTGAACGAGGTGCGGCTCAGCCGAGCGCAACCTCCACCATCCAAGTGCAGATCCAGTCTGGTATCGACCCCGCTGATCCGTCGCAGGAAGCGGCTATCCTGGAGGAAATCGGCAACCTGCATACTCGCCAATACCAGCAACGAGGCCAGCTTCAAGATATCAACGTAGCGATTGCATGCCATAGTCAAGCTGCTTCTTTGACTCCTGACGGGGACCCACGGAAGTTCGCACGACTGGGCAATGTCGGAAGCGGGCATCTCCTTCGGTTTCATCGGTTAGGGAAACTAGGGGACCTCGAAACCGCCATCGCGTGCCATAGTCAAGCGGCGTCAATGATACCGGATGGACACCCACAAAAGTTTGGCATGCTAGCTAATCTAGGGGGTTCGTATCTTAGTCGCTTCGAGCATCTGGGGCAGCTCGAAGATCTCGAGGCAGCTATTCAGTGCCAGAGTCGAGCGATGTGGCTTATGCCTGAAGAACACTCATTCAGGCCCGGATTGATGAACAACCTTGGCCAATCGCTTTACAGCCGATACGAACGCTTGGGGCATCTCTCAGACTTGAACAAGGCGATTGAAAATCAAGATCGATCTATATCCCTTACACCAGATGACAACAGCAACAAACCTGGACGCCTGAACAACCTAGGACGATCACATCTTGCTCGGTTTGAGCGTCTGGGACAGGTCTCAGACTTGAATATGTCAATCGAATACCAAATGGACGCCATATCCCTAACGCCGGATGGGCATCCTGAGAAGCCGGGTCGAATACAGGACCTTTCTGCGGCGTATTATACTCGATTCAAACAGGGAGGGGAGGTTCTCGACCTTCAGAGCGCTCTCGAGGGCTACAGTGCCGCAGTAGCTCTGACGCCCAACGAACACCCCGACAAGCCGAAGTTGTTGAATAATTTGGCCACTTCGTATTTCGCTCGGTATGAGAATTCTGGAGAAGTCCAAGACCTGAAAGCCGCAATTTCTAACCAATGCGAAGCATTATCTCTTGTCCCCGACGAGCACCCAAGCAGACCGGCAGTGCTGAATAGCCTAGGGAACTCTCTTTCTACTCGGTTTGGCTACTCGGGTAACCTTGCTGATCTTGACAAAGCTATTGGACATCATCTTCAAGCGGTACACCTTACCTCAGATAATCACCCTGACAAGCCAAAGCGTCTCAGTAACCTTGGGCTTTCATATCGCGATCGGTTTCAGCGGCTTGGCGACCGAATTGACCTCGAAGAGGCTATCGCCTGCCAAACCAAAGCGCTATCGCTTGTCCCTGACCAGCACACCCTTAGATATGCGCTACTGGTAAATAGCGGAGCTGCGTACTACACTCGGTTCGAAGTGACCGACAGCCTTGCAGACATCAATTCAGCGGTCGACTCCTTTAGAGAGGCGCTCTCTCTCATTCCAGCTGCACATTCTAAAAAACATATGCTACTCAACGATTTGGGCGTCTCATATTATACGCGATTTCATCGTCTCGGCGAGCTTTCGGACCTCGAAGCCGCAATAGACCTCCAGACTCAGGGGGTTTTACTCCTGGATGACGCGCATCCAAACAAGCCGGGGTGGCTGAATAATCTCGGACTTTCATATTATGCTCAACACGAATATTCAAGAAAACCTATTGACCTGGACAAAGCTTTAGATTGTCACACTGAATCGGTCTCCCTTATTCCCGAAGACCATCCGCTTCGGTCAACATTGCTACAAAACCTTGGCAGGTCCTACCGTTCCCGATTTAACCAGTTTGGCGAATCAGGCGATCTTGATCGATCTCTGGATTACTTTAAGCGTGCAGCCGAATCATTCACAGGACCTCCTTCGACCAGGATGGATGCTGCGCTTCACTGGGCTCGTCTCTCGCTCGAACACAAATTATCATCTGCACGCGATGCATACAAACAACTCGTAGCGCTAATCCCGAGAGTCGTCTGGCTAGGCAGCCCACTTGGCTACCGGTATAGTCGCGTCGAGTCCATCAGGAAGCTGGTTCTCGGGGCAACTACTGCCGCCATCATACATGAAGACTTCGATACAGCGCTTGAATGGTTTGAGGAAGGGCGCTCGATCGTCTGGAAACAGCTCTTGCAACTCCGAACCCCACTCGATGAGCTCTTCAATATTAACCCAACCCTAGCTAAAGAGCTCAAACAAGTCTCTCATGATTTGGAGTCTGTCTCGAACCTTAAACCGGTGGCTGATGATCGTCCTATGGGACAGTCTTCGCTTGAGCACGTCGCTCAACGACACCGCCGGTTAGCCGAGCAATGGGAGCGTCTAGTTGCCCAAGCTCGCTTGCTCCCAGCCATGAGCAACTTCTTGCTCCCAACGAAAGCGTCACAGCTAGTGGCCACGGCACAGAATGGGGCCATCGTCTCAATCGTCGTTCACGAGACCGGGTGCAATGCACTCATTATCGCCCAACACTCCACCAAGGTCGCTCATGTTAGCCTACCAGGCCTCACCGTTGACAAAACCGAATCTGCCCGTCTTCAGCTCACGCGCTCGCTCCGGAGGCAAGGTCGTGGAGATAGGGGAGTTACTACCGCGCCAAGGATAGACGAGGCGTTTGACAAAATCCTGCTCATGTTATGGACGGATGTAGCTAAACCCGTGCTTCAATTCCTAGGGCATATGGTACGTGATATTCTTAGGGGGGCGCTTGAACTAACCGTAACGTTCTTGTGTAGGAAACATCCACGACGAATGAACTCCCAAATATTACTTGGTGCACTACTGGCGCGCTGAATTTCCTCCCAATCCACGCCGCTGGTGACTATAGCCAACCCGGCTGTACACTTTTTGACTACGCCATCTCCTCGTACACGCCAGCTTTGAGCAACCTGCTTGTATCACCCCCCGAATCCGCCTCCTTTTCTGGTATTGTGGCGGTCGGCCAAGAGTCGACGCTTGGCTTCTCTGCACTACCCGGTACTGTGGCTGAGCTTGATCAGATCCTCGAACAAGCTCGAGATGTTCGGTTCACAAGGCTCGATGGAGAGGACGCTACTACGTCAACCGTGCTGGCAGCTATGGACCAGCATGAGTGGGTGCACTTCGCATGCCATGCAAGTCAAAATCTGGCCGAGCCGACGAAGAGTGCTTTCCACCTCCACGATGGAGCCCTGGACTTGGCAGCGGTCACACAAAAACCACTTTCGCACGCGCATCTCGCATTCTTGTCCGCGTGCCAAACAGCGACGGGTGACGAAAACTTGCCAGAGGAAGCAGTTCATCTGGCTGCTGGAATGATTCTAGCAGGGTATCGCACAGTGGTGGCAACGATGTGGTCGATTGATGACGCCGATGCGCCGGTTATCGCCGAAGGTTTCTATGCATACATGCTGAAAGGGGGACAACCGTCTGGAAAAAATGCAGCTCGGGCGTTACATGCTGCGGTGGGGCGTCTTCGCGCCAAGGTTGGGGCGAAAGAGTTTGGACGTTGGGTACCGTATATTCATATCGGAATCTGAGTATGCCCGTGGGCCAAGTTCTATTCATATTCGCGCATGTGGAGAAATTATAAATATAGACAGCCTTCGTGTGGTGTGAGAGTGCAGAGACATGATTTCCTATCATGAACAAACAAACTGAAAAAGCAAAATTCGTTAGCCGGTCAATCGCCTGTCCGCCACGCACCACAAAATATGGAGAGTCCATTCATCCACCCGAAATGATACACGTATCTTGAGATAAGTTTTCAACTATTAAGTCCTATCATATCCCTCCATGAACATGTCCCATTTTTAGAACTGCATAAGCTTTGGGACTGGGATGCAGCCATCAAAACACCATTGAGGAAGAAAAAAAAGAGAATTCAGCTAGCGACGACGGAGGGCGAGACAAGGGTGAAAGATGTGTTACACGGGAGATTTTACGAAACAAACAAAATTCGACGAGAAACGCGCGTGCGAGCTAGAGCCATGCTATGAACACTCCCATATACTTGCGGGATAACGTTGGCGAAAAGGAGGTTAGACGGTGGGTGCCCTATATTCGTGTGGCAATAACTTTCGCAGGATTTTCACCAGGCAGCATTCTCCCTATGTGTTTCACTGAAGATGGATATATGCGTGGCGTTGAAGAAGGTATACTTCATGCCACCGGTTCCTGTAAGTTAGCATCGTGGTCGATTGATGTGTAACTTCTATCAAACAATTCCGTGTGTGTGTTTCATTTTCGCCTCTCGAGAAGAAACCTTCAAAACAAAGTGGTTCGTTCCATTTCATCGGTGAACTGAGCGCAACCAGATCAATGAAAAATATCTGCGAGAGTAACCCTTAAGGCTGCCCTGGCAAGTTTGCTGTCTTGTCGAGTCTGGTACTATTTCGTTCTGAATCCCGCGCTTTCGGGGATAATCGAATCCGGTTGAGTTCGTACAACTTAAAACAGCATGAAGTACCTAAATATCCAAGTCTCTATGAGCTACAGGGCCCCAAATACCCTGGCGTTGCAAGCCTACAAACACACCATCAAGAAAATGTAACACTCTACAGGGCGTGCTTGACTAAGGTCAGCAGTTTTCTTATCATGTGCGTTGGTACTACAAACCAGACTGCTCATAAGACAGGACATATGCTGATACGCCTCCTCGACTAGGCTGTGGCAAACCATCAAGTACAGCAATAAACATACGAGTGTTCGCTTTCAAAGCTTTGATATTATCCCGTATTATCATTAGCTCCGGGTAAGATAGTGATACGCGTTCACGCTATTGACCAAGCTCTGAACTCATTCCGGCTTCCGGGTTAGGCCAAGCCCAGTGCTCAACCATGTGGAATTGAACATGATCCAATATTGAAATAATGAATAAAGCGAATGAGCTCAGTAATAACCGCTAATGGAGTAGAGGGACAAAAGTCGCTGCTGTTCAAGCGACGAGTACATTCACTTTGTATACAAACTAGTACGGAGTATTCACGGTGTAAACGCATCTAGGTACAAACGTAGACAGACGGAGGGAAACCGGGAAGAGATAGGAGGAAAAGAAACATGAATCAATACTATCTCGGTTGTGTTCAATAAACCATTTTGCGATCGTATTTGCGTGTCGTCGCTTTGGGTTACACCGGTTATTATTCACATTCATCCGACATATCGTACACACAATTTGCCACAGAGGCTTTTTACAACCCTCGTGCAACTCTCGCCTACAGATCCACCAATGAGCACGCCAGGGCCGGTAGTCTTAAGCGGTGGTCTCGGCAGCTGGAGTTCCAGTACCTGGAGCGCTGGTACCGGGAGGTGCACTTGCACCGCCGCGGCCTCGGTAGCCTCCTGGGACAAATAGGAGATTAGTAACACGAGATAAATGAGGAAATTGTGGATGGCCAGGTCGAGAAGCGTGAGTGCTGGGGAAGTAGGCCACACCCAGCAGCCACATGTGCGGGAGGGGCCAGGAATAGGGGCGGTAACGTTGCTGCAAGAGCCAAAGCCACAGCACAGCAAACAAAAAAACACTCACCGCTTCCCCTCCTGTCGCCGCGATATCCGCCCCTCCCACCACGTCCTCCCTCGCCCTGTCCTTGTCCCTGCGTCCATCCTCCACCGAACTCCCCACGGCCACGACCACGCCTTTCCTCGCCTCCCTCTCTCCCACCTCGTCCGCCTCGTCCACGATACCCACCACCCTCACCGCCTTCTCCACCTTCACCACTGGTACCACGGTACCCGCGTCCACGGTACCCTCCACCTTCACGGTATCCTCCGCCTTCACGGTGTCCTCCGCCTTCACCGCCTTCGCCTCCCTCGCCACGGTCGCTCCGATGATACCCTCCACCTTCACCACGGAATCCGCCTCGTCCGCGTCCACGTCCGCGATATCCTCGTTCGCCGCCGGGGAAGCTGCCGCGGGGGGCTTGCCCACGTCTGCCGGGGATAGATGTGAACCCGTCGTCGTCGGTTACTGGACCAGTGGCGGCTACGGGAGCAGTGGATGAAACGGGTTGGGCGATTGGTGTTTGAGAGCCAGATCCTCCGAATGTGGCTGTAAAGAAAAGTCAGATCGATGTGTTATAGAAAATATGACGAAGATGTTCGAGAAGCGAGCAAGGAGGCATGGTTAAATCCGAGAAAAAGAGATCGCGCAACCCGGACGCAGGAAGAAAAACGCTCACCTTGCAGCCCACCCAAATCGGGCAGCTCATGGTCGCCCGCATCCGCCCAATCCAACGACGCACCTCCAGCCGTAACCTCGACACTCGGTGCCTCTCCAATATCCGCCTGCGCAAACTCGGTCTCATCCGCAAACTCGGCCACTGCATCCTCTGGGTTCGCAGTCTGTACCGCGACCCACTCTTGGCTCTCGGTCATCTCGGCCGGCGCATCGAGCTCGCTCTCTTGCATGAAATGGAAGCCAGCGCCAGGCAGGGTCGTGGTGGCGGGCAGGCCGAGGTCCGTTGAGATGATTTCTGGCTCGGTTTCTGGTTCCGGTTCGGGGTCAGTGGCGGGTTCGACGGGTTCGGTGGGCTCGGTGAGTTCGGTGAGTTCGGTGAGTTCGGTGGGTTCGGTGGGTTCGATGTCGGGGAGGGTGGTGGGGTCGAGAGGGATGTCAGGGTCGGGGATGGGGGTTGGTGTGCGAGGAGCGGCGAACTGGGAGGTTATTTCCAGGAGGCGGGCATCTATACATAAGGGAATTGGTCATTTGGACAAGAACGGCAACCGGATTAGCGCACTGACACTCGACATCTTCCCAGCTCCCCGCGCCGCTGAGAAAGCCCTTGACGATCTCTTCGACGTGGCCGAGAGGAGGGTGGGCAAGCAGCACGTCGCCAGCCGAGATGATAGCGTGTCGTTCGGGTTCGGAGATGGAGAGATCGGTGGGGGTAGCGTGAGTGAGAAGGTTGCGGAGAGCGAGGAAAGAGACGAGCGAAGTAATGCGGGGGAGTAGGGATGCCTATGCAATTGTCTCTATCAACATCAGATCAAATCAATCCGAGAAGATTGCTTACTTCGGCGTGCTGGGTAGCCTCGGAAACGCGTTTCTCGTGCTCCTTTTGCAATCCGGCACGCTCCTGTGCGTGGGTGCGACGTGTGCCAGCCTCGAGAGTCTGGATATCTCGGGATCAGACGCGTCGCGTATCTAGGCACAAAAATACGAACCTCGACTATCTTCTTGATGCTCTCCAACTCTTTGACGGTGCCCTCGAGAACAGGCAAGGTGGAAAGGGTAGCCTTTTGGTCGTCGTTGAGGTTTTCCACGGACTTGTACCCTTCCACACGTTGCTAGATGAAGGGCGGATGAGCGCGGGCAAAAAACGAATAAATTGTCGTGTGCGTACCGCTTTCTTCACCAACGCCTTGACGCGCTTGGCGATTGTCTCGACGACCACACTCTTCTCCTGGTCCCCTGTCTTTACGTCCTCGGTGTCGGTGTCCGGAGCGCTCGAGCCAGGCGCCGGGTTCGGCAGCAGCGCAGGATCGACCTTGCCTGTCCGGATATCGTCTGCATCGGGTGCATGGTCACTCAAGGCGGACTCGTGCGCCGACGCAGCGAGATTCTTGAGTTGGCTTTTGCGCTTTTTCTTCTGCTGGCTTTTGGTCGGAGGGACGGGCGGAGGGGCGCCGGGCACGATGCGGGGCAGGGTTGGGGCGTTGGCGAGGGGTGTGCCGGGCGTAGAGTCGGTGGCTGCCATCGTACCGTGTCTATTGTATCGCAGCAGTGGTGGTTTGATGATCCTCCGGACACAAATCTTGTCTCCGACTCACGTGCTCAGGGTCCGCCACGCCCGCCACATGACGTCAGCTGCTCATTAATCGTGCAGAAATACAACTACGTGCCCCCTGTGATCCGCCGCCGTAGCAATTCAATCTCTGTCTCGATAGCCGCGAGGTCGTCCCTGTCTCTCTGAGCTGCTTCCCTCGCCCTCTGAGCCATCTCCCTCTCCCTCTGGGCCGTCTCCCGCTCCATCTGAACCGCCCCTCTTGCCCTTTGAGCCATCACCAGCGCCGTCTGGGCCAGCGCCCTCTCCGTCTGAGCCACCTCCCTCGCCCTTCGAGTTGTCTCCACCTCCCTCAGAGCCGTCTCCCTCTCCCTCTGAGCCATCTCCCTCTCCCTCTGGGCAATCTCCGTCTCCGTCTGAGCCGCCTCCCTCGCCAGCTGGGCCGTCGCCCTCACCCTTTGTGCCGTCTCCATCTCCGTCACAGTAATCGCCGCCTCTGTCTGAGCCACCTCCCTCGCCTTTTGAGCTGTCTCCATCTCCCTCAGAGCCGTCTCCCTCGCCCCTTGAGCCGTCTCCCTCTCCCCCTGAGCCACCTCCCTCGCCCCTCGAGCCGTCTCCATCTCCCTCATAGCCACCTCCCTCGCCTCTTGAGCCGTCTCCATCTCCGTCAGAGCCATTTCCATCTCCGTCTCTGCCATTTCATTGGACATGCGTATTCCCTGCTCGACCACTCCGAACTGCGCAGTCGGCCAACACTGCCCATAGTTAGTGCGCGGATTAGGAAAATAACAACGCACGACATACAACTCGACGCTCTTCAACCTGCACACAAATCCTGATCAAATATCGGACAAAATGCCCCGGGTGTGCAAGCTTCCAGAACACCCCAGTTCGCCTGCGATTTCCGATCCCGTGAGAATAGACGTTGGATTCAACGTTGGATAGCGGTGGACAGGGGAAGGCGGCGATGTCGGATATCCGAAGGATAGGGATCGTTCAGCATCCGTCATCATCCGTGGGAACCCTACACTGTACTTGGAAATCCTGCGATATCCTTCCATATATAGTAACCATATATAATGGATACTGTAGCATGTTTGGTTATAAGTTAGTCCGCAGCGAGACGGGGGGAAGGCATCAGGAAATATGCTTTTTGGTTGTTGGAATTTAAACTGATTTAAAGTGCTTAAAACCTTAAACAAGGCACGTACCCCCTTTGAAAGCTATTTTAAGCACTTTAAAACCAAGATGGTATAGTTTTATGTGTTTTAAAGCCTATCATGTGTGATTTCTAGCATTTGGAAGCTTATCATAACTGCTTGGAAGCGGCTTCAAGCACTAGTGGACGTCAGGCGAAGAATTCCAGAAATACGTGCATTGGCTAACGCACACTACGTGCTTGGAGATTCCCTCTCTATGATTCAATCTCTGCTCCGATCACCACGAGTGCGTCCCTGTCCCTTTGAGCCATTTTCCTCGCCCTTTGAACCATCACCATCGCCCTTTGAGCTGTTTCCACCCCCTTCATAGCTATCTCCTTTGCCCTTCGAGCCGTCGCCATCTCCCTCATAGCCACCTCCCTCGCCCTTTGAGCCGTCTCCATCGCTCTCGGAGCCGGTTCTGGCTCCTCTTCAGCCTTTTCATCGGACACCCGTACCCTCTTCTCGACTACCCGATCCTGCGCAGCCAGCCAACGCTGCCCACGGTCAGTACCCGGACTAGGAAAATAACCACACGCGAGGTACAATTCGGCGCTCTTCAACCTGCACACAAAAACTCTTCCAATCCCAATCAAATATCGGACGCAATGCCTCGAGTCTGTCGGCTTCTGGAATCGACGGTTTGATTGTTGACCACCCGGGCGGCCCGTTCGTTCCCTTCTTGATTGAACGTCGATCCGGGTAGGCCAGTGCACAAGCTATCTCCCATACGACGCCTGTGTACCAGAAGCACCGGTTGTCAGACGCACTGTATCCATGCGCCGAGATAGACTGACCAAGTACTACGAGCTTCTCGATGGTCAGGTCTTGGTGGTCGATCCTGAGCGTTTCGATTTCTCGATATTTTTTGAGGTTCCGCCGAGTGCACAGGGTGCCCTTGCCGTTCGAGGTAGAGATGACGAATCTATCGAATGGGCTGGACAACGCATGAGCCACAGGTTATAGTTATGAGGTTAGCGAGGCCCCCCAAACAACTTCGCCCGGCCAACTAACATGACATTGGATCAGGAAGTGAAACACGCACTTTGGGCCAGAGCCTGGTTCTCCCTCAAGAACTCTGTCTAGCCAACGAAGGACACCCTCGACTGTCGGACGGGTGGTACCAGCTCCGTCGAGGATCATTACATTGTTCTTCGACGAGTCCATCTTGTCGCGGACGTGAATCACCGAGAATTCGTGCCCCGCTTCGGTTTTCGTTTTACAGTACGCCATCCGCTCAACATAGACACCACCAAAATGAAAGCGTGCCCAGTGGAGCACATCCAGTTTCAGATCATTTACTGTATGAGTGATGTACTTCATGGTTTTGTGAGCGGGTGAGTGAAATATGAGCGGATTCAGCGAGTCAAGGGTCAGGGGTGACTTGGTGTAAGGTGTGGATCCGCGAGAGGGTGGTCATCGAGCAGAGCAGCGATATTTGCAATTGTACATGTTATCGCTTCAAGGCGTAGTGGTGGCGTGGGAATCAATCACGTCGGGATCATCCCGCCCCGTGGTCCACGCCATCAAGGCGGTACTTCGAGCTCGTGGTGTGACTCAACCCTCGGTGTGACGTCGCCGCGGCCGTTGTCGTCGCATCGACCTTGATCTCGCGCAATTATTTGCGTCCCGGCTGAAGAATGTTTTCCATGCGGAGGGAATGTGATCCCGGCAGGAATGTTGTGTGCACTGTGGGAGGCGGCCCAGTTTGTTCGGTATCGAGCCGGATCCGCCATTGACTGGGGGGCTCCAAATGATGAACCAACATGGTTCTGGTGCGTGTGTCCTGCTTTGTTCATCGGACGTTAGGCTAATGATTTCGTAGCACCTTTTCCTGTTGGTGTACCGCCGCATAACCCACTACCCCAACCCAGGCTCTGCTGGCTCCAGTGCCGATTATGCGACAGCGGAAAATCATGGTGGTCTGGGTTCGGGTTCCCGCCTCATGCTTCAGAGTTCTGAAGCTGAGCTTAGGATCTGGATCTGCGCTGTGACGCTGTCTGTTACGCCAGCTAGGTGCCCTCAACCGTTATCTGTCGCCGTTGCAATTCCAATTTGACCATCTTTGTTGTAGGACTCGGATCCAGAGGCCTCCCGAGGACTGCCGCGCGGTCTGGGAAGTCGCTGGCGACCGCGGCCCGTCTGGGGCTGACATCAAGACTGGTTCCTGTGCCTCCCACTGCATAGTACCGTGGCGCACCCTCTACCACCGTCATCTCGAACCCTCGGCTACACCTGCGACTACCGATTCCGTTCAGTCTGCCGCGACGTGACCAGAAACGACGCCGCCTCGACTGCCTCAGAGACCCGGGTCAACTTCGCTTGGCAATCCATAATCTCGTTCAACAGTATCCAATCTTCCCAATCCCCGCAACAATCGGAGCAGCAAGAGCTACGTCGATCCCGGCGTGGATCGAACTTCGGTGTCAACACTGCTACCGATGTTGCTGCCACATCGTTGATTGTGGTCTCGTAGAACCGCTTCGGCTTCGGCCGAAGAATAGTCTACGTGCGGGGAACAGAACTCGGGGCAGGGGATGTTGCGTGGGAGGCAGCTAGGCTTATTCGTGATTCGGCTCGAGTTCGCCATCGCCAGGAGGGGTCCGAGTGGTCAACCAAGAACAAGGCACCTCGGCTTGGTGGGCTGTTTGGCGGATCACCACCGAGCAATCAAGCGAGACACGGCGCGGGATTAAAGGCCGGAAACCCCAAGGCTTGTCGACTACGGAGGGAATGTCCAACTGGTGGAGCTGGTTTAGGTGGGGCGGGGAGTCTGGGACATATCTCTCATCTATTTTTCGAGAATAAAGGAACCACATTTGAACTGAGGCCAAATTGCAAATGTGACTCTATTTCAAAATTAGGAAACGTGTGGGCGCTCGCAGACTCCACATGCGACCCGCCCAAACCCTTTCCTCCCAACCACTATCATGGCATCCCAACCAACGGCCAAGGGAAAGCAGCGATTCCGCTGCCGTGTGCATGGTAGGAGCCACGGATGAGCGTAGAGCACACTCGCGTCAGCAAAACCCGTATATTCCATTGAGCTCTCATGAGCTCTCACGAGGCGCTTGAGGATGTGAGCAACCCCCCCCCCATTCGTGACATGTCATTGGTGACCCTCGATATACTCGCAAGCCCAAGTGAGTGTTGTACATGCAATATGTAAGCCTATATGATCGCCGTGTGTGTATTCATGGGATCTCTCAGGTACCTTTGATGAGCT
>WSTK01000685.1:0-17290 GCA_019616945.1 Ceratobasidium sp. 414 | reverse complement strand
TGTGTATGGGGCAAATCATTGTCAAAATTAGCAGTTGGTGAGTCACATTTTTCCACACTTTTCATCACCACTAGTACCCATGTGCCTTGGCGCCTGTGTCAGAGTTGGGTGTGTCCAGGCGGACATGGGCAACTTGGGTAATTGGCTGGTATGGCTCCTCCTCCTCGAGCAAAGTGCCTGCGTACTCTCTGCTGTGTTGTAGTTAGTTAGCTTAAGAACGAATCAGACAGCAAGATAAAACATACCTGCTGTAGTCAAACCAGTTGGTCTGGAACTTGGCCAGCTGGCGGCAGGCTTATTATATGCAAGCAAACATTGCAGGTGCATGTCATAAACCTTGAGTTGTTTCTGGGCATTGAGCTGGCATGAGACAAATCAGCCAGTCTTCCACTCCTTGATGCAGTGTTGCATGAGGGTAAGGACCATAGCGACGGCGGGGAGCAGAACAGGTCGAAACTTCTCATGATATTTCATCCTGACCGCTTCTGGCAACCAGAAAAACATGGTCGCGATGCAACCACGGAGGGCAGGGTGTTCACACCGGTTGTCTTCCAGTTGGTCAATGTCCTGGAATGGAGAACTATCAGCTGGGCAGTGTGGAATCAATAGGAGAAACCAACTTACGCGGCAATGGAAAGCACTTGGCACCAGCTTCTTGACAAGCCTGTGGTTGTGGGCCAAATCACTCCTTGACTGCAGTGGGTTGATGAATGAGTATGTGAATGGGACCACAGGTACAATCCAGTCCTTTGTCTTGCCCTGGAACCACAACAGGCGGTGGACCATCTGAAATTTGTTAGCACACAAGATTCGAATGAGTGAGACAACACTTACAATGCTCTTGAGTGCGTGGGGTGGTTTTTGCAACGGCAAGTGCCCTAGTTCATGGGCCTACACAATCTTATACGAGTCGTCAGCCCACTCGATGAGTGTACTGAATAACTTGTATGCACCTTGGGCACAAGTGAGTGTGATGAGGTCGGGCATTGCAAGGGATGCAATGCATCACGGAAAACCAGGGAAATCAGTGAGAGTTGGCTTTTGACGTGTGCACTACGTGAGCTTCAGCCTTCAACAGAATGCAATAAAAAAACAGGACTTACCATGCATATCCCAAGCTCGAGGGCTGCCTCAGCCTCGAGCAACTCAGTGTCGTCCTCAACCAGGTTGGTATGCCTTGGCTTGAGTCGGCTGTGCTGTGTCTTGGCTTGGGGGGCAGGCACGGTCGTGGCGACCCTTGAGTGGAGGGTTTCCAAGATGGTGGTGACAATGTCAAACGCCACCCTGGGCTGGCTGATCCAGCTGGCCTGGTGTGACAGACCAGCTCCCGGATCATTGGCCACACTGGGGTGAGCCAATTGCTTTGCCAACTCAGCTGCCCAAGTCAGGACAGCGCTAAGGTCTGTTGTGGGGGGAGGCACCAACAGGTCAGGAGGTGAAACACAAGTTTGGGACATGGTTTGGGTGGTGTGGGTGGTGCTGGGAGGTGTGGGGTGTGTTTGATGTGTCGAAGTTGGGCGAAGAGGGAGGCTTTGAGAGGGAGGTGGGGCGTTGGGATGTAAGGGACAATGCAGGGATAAATGAATAGGCTGAGGGGGTTCTGTCAGCCATGGGCATTTGTGTGGAACACCGTGATCTGAGTCCGAGTCAGTGGTGGCAGTGTCTGAGTCCATCCAGATGTCAGGCCCATCAGTGTGGGAGATTGGGGCCAAAGGGGGTTGAGAAATAGCGCAAAGGGGTGGAGGGGCCGCCAGGAGACGTTGTGAGACCGAGTCACCAGGCCCGAGTTCAACACACTCAGACTGGACTGAGTCTCTGTGGCTGTATCTTTGTTGGGTGGCCCTGTTTGGGGCAACCAGTCTAGTGGGAATGGGTCGGTGCACTGTGTGTTTGACCCTTGTGAGTTGACGATGTCTGTTGGTTGAAAGATAAGTTAGTAGCATGTAGAACAAAATTGTATTACTTACTGGTGTCGCGACCCTCTAAGGAGTCGTGGCTGGTGATGACGTGCGGGTAGCGGAGGCAGGAACTGGTGGCTATGTGGACCAAGGAGGGCCCTGAGAAGGGTCGAGGTCTCGTGGATGACCGAGGGACTTAGTTGCTGGATTTCCGAAGGAAGATCCCAAGCTAGTCCTGAAGAGAAATGGCGAGTTCTTAGGTCAGAGGGAAGGAGCTCCCTAGAGAGGAAGTGTGACGAGACAGAACAAGCTGGGGTATCCAGGCTTGTCTGCTGCTGTAAATATACTAGACGAGTACAGATGAGTCATCTATCTACGTCAGTCAACCGCCATTCCAAGGCGAGTCAACTGTAAGAGTCATCTATCTAGAAGTCGCCAGTCATCTGCCAGTCCGCAGTCACGTCACGAGACAGGAAAGAGAAAGAAGAGAAAGAAAGAAAAGAGGGGGCGCCATTCATGGCTCGTGACAACTGGCAGCTCCGGTGGCAGATGGCTGGTGTCTGCTTCCCAGGACCACTCCTCGGGTTGGTTGCAGGATGGCCTACAGCAATGCTCAGTTGAGCTACAGACTAGATAAATGAGGGACTCACCAGAGCGCTGCCCCCCTCAAGTTCCATGGGACTCATTTGAGTCTCTTCAGTGGCAGGGATTTTGACGACAATTTCTTTGACGATCCTTGCAGGTAGTTTGGATGTGTCGTAGCCGAGGAAAGAGGTTGCCTGGTGGATCGCCTCCACTTTGCTGATGGACCCGAACTCGTTGTCTCGTGAACTTGGGCGCGCCAGGACAGTGTTGACTTGCTGGGGTTCTGGTGTGGTAAACAATTCTACGAGGAGCATCAGAATACTAAGTAAATTGACAAATGAATACTGAGAGACACTTACCTGGCGAGCCATTGTCGCGTGCTGCCCTAGGCTGGGTGATGAGTCCAGACTGGTTACCTTGCTTGCCGCGGGGTTTTTGTCCGACTTGGGACTTCCCCTTAGGCTCTGCCAGGCTGGATGGTCAGCTGTGCCCTGGCGAACTTGACTGGTATTCATCTGAAACTGGCTTAGTTCGGTCCAAGGGCAGAGCTCAGGCAACCATATGCACCTGATTCGAGCTTGTGGGCTGATTGGTGACAGGCACGCTTGGAGTGCCGGAGTCTGATGGCATAATCCAGAGTTGAGGCAGCACTGGGTGCACGATGCTGTAAACGACAAAAAGTGAATTAATATAATGGTTGAGAACAGAGTGTTGACGTACAGATAGAGTGGGAAGAGAACTTGTTGCTTTGCGGCTCTTGATAATTGACTGAGCAAGCACGGAGGGCATTAGGTTGCTGCACTGCTGTGTCACTTGCTATGAGGCCCCTTAAATCAGAAAAAATGGGTCTGAATGGGAAATTACAGGCAGTGCTCACATTGGCTTGAATTGATTGCGCAAGGGCCTGGCTCCTGTGACATTGGGCCTCACAACATGGGGACCATCGGGTCTATCATGAAATGTGGAGCAGGAACTGGTGGTGGCAAATGCAAGTGAGTCCAACTTTGACAAATCAATACGGGTGAATGATTACTCACATACCGAAGCATCTAATAGGCGACAGGAACGGCACGGTCGTGCCATTGCCACTTGTGAGCGACAAAACTATGCTAACCAACAACCAGAAAGGGCCAAAGGCATATCCCATCTACCTGTCCATAGGGAACATCAGCAAAACAATGTGACAGAAGCTGTCGAAATGGGCGATGATACTTCTCGGGTACTTACCAGTGGATTCGTTTGAGGGGCTTCCCAAAAAACTCCGCCAGCAGTATTGTGCCAAGTTGCTGCATTGGTCCCTCGAGACAATCTTCAAGCCGCTGAAGACAGCCTCGTTGGATGGGCTTCTCGCCTGGTGTGCTGACAGATCCCTCTGGCATATATACTCCATCATCGTGGGCTGGCTTGCAGACTGGCCCAAGCAAAACGACATTGCCTGCATGACCCAGAGCGGATGCCTGAAATGTATGCATAAGCAGAAGGGGCGAGGGCAGGGGGGACTAAGCACACCTCTGCGTGAGCAAGACACCACACTCAAGGCTCTCCAAGTGTACCAGAGAATGAAACGGCTGGGGGTACTGAAGGAATTGCACTTGAGGCCAGTGGAGCTGTTCTGGGGCGACATGCCGCATGTCGACATTGGGGGGTGTATGGTGCTGGACCTCCTGCACCAATTTTACAAGGGACTGTTTGAACATGCATGGGATTGGGCCAAGGAGCTGCTTGGGATGAAGGAGTTTAACTGGCGGTTTCAATCCATGCCACAAGCACAAGGCTTACATCATTTCAAGAAAGGCATCACGAAGGTCAAGGTGTGGAGAGGGTGAGAGTCGCAGGAGATCATGCAACAGTTCATGCCAGTCATGATCAATGCCCGGATCCTGAGAGACTTTGTGCACATGATGCATGTGCTCCTTGAACTCGCGTACCTAGCTCACAGGGCTCAGTTGACTGATGAAGAACTCACCGAGATGGACAATGCACTTGCCAAGTTTCACAAGGCCAAGCATATCCTTGTTGACTTGGGCATCTACAAAGGGAGTGACACATTCGATTGTATAGCTAAGCTGCATATGGTTGGGCATTACCCGCACAACATTCAGGAACTGGGCATACCTGATGGGTTCAGCACTGAAACCCCAGAACACCTTCACATTGTCTACGTCAAGATTCCGTGGCGTATGTTGAACCACAGGAACCTGTTGTTGCAGATGGTAGACTTTGTAAGATGAACTGAGGCAATGGAAATCCAGCAAACAAAAATTGAGGAGTACTACGGCGAGTGCTCGGAGGTCAACGTCAGGGAGACCGACATTTATGGCGAATCTGAGGGTGAATCCGAGGGTGAATCCGAGGGCGAGGCTGGTGAGGACATCACTGACAGTGATGAGAGTGACAAGGTTGATGAGGTTGACAAGGATGAGGATGAGGGCAAGGTCGTTCAGGTGCAGTCGGACGAGAGGACAGAGTCCGAGAAGTCGGAGATATATTATCCCCAACCTGTCTGCTTCATCGCCAAGCAGCCCACCATTCCGAGAGTCTGTGGACACGTGCTGATCACGTCATACCACGCGGCCAATCTGATCCAGGTGCACGGTGTTTTCTCTTGCCCATGACACAGCATTATGGCAAGGACCTCATCATTCTCCCCTCTGACTGCTTCCCTGTCCAGCACAAGGTCACCCTCAACCACTTGCCCCTTCCTTTTGCCCTGACCCAACCATGTCAGTGCAACGTAGTTCACACACACCCTGTGTTGCGAGATGCTGCTGGACAGGTGAAGACAGCCACTGCATTTGACATGGCTCTCTTCACTGTTGATCGCAATGCCATTGGACTCTGTTGTAAGTCGCCAAGTTCACACCTACATTGTATGTACCGCTCACCCATCGGATACTCACAGGCTACCACGCTGGGCGCATTCGTGTGATTTTCTCCCTTCCTCCACACCTCCAACACCTTTATTCGTGCCCTCTGGCCTATCTTGAAGTCTTCACTCCTTTCGTACCCGACATTAGCTCACGCTATCTCTATTGGACCACCCAGGCTGACTTGAATGGGTGCCACGCATCCTTGATCATTCTCGTGGCTTGCCTTGCCATGGCATGTCTCATCGCACCAGGCTTTTCCTCGCCCTCAACACCTGCTGGCCAGTTCGACAGCCCCACCTACACCGGCTGCGATTTTGTCTTCAATGACTTTTACAACTACTTCACCCATATCTTGATGGACTATTGGCAATGCTTGGTGGTGTGACTGAGCTAGTATGTAAGTCCTCTCTCGTGTTTTGCTTCTGTTTCATTTGCTAACCGTGTTTTCCTTTCGTTAGACCTAGATTTAGCCATGCTGTTCTGTAGTTGCTGGGTGCCTAATACGTATTAGTTGTTTTCTCTTTCCTCTGCACTTGCTGTAAGGTGCCTTGCATGAATCTTTTAGTCCTCGGTTACCGTTGAGTGCTGAGATATTATAGTATCACAAGTCTATTTATGCATCTACAGCAAGCAATTACCCAGGGTGTCAAGACCCGTCGTTTGTGTCTCTTACAGCTCCACCAATGACTTATCCAGTGGCTGCGTTCGTTGGTCTATGTCGTGTTTCAGTGTATTTTAGTGTATGCATAATGTATAGTATATATGCTATCTATATACAACAAGTCCTGTGGTGGACAAGGTAAAGCAAAGTGGGGCCCTCGGACTCCCCTTTGCTTTATTATATACATGCGATAGTCCTGAGTCATTCCTTTCCGTAGTCCACAGCAGCAACAAAGTCATGTGTGTTTGTTTATTACTTATGTCAGGTGGTGCTTGGGTTGTTTGCAGCTCCGAATCTTATAGGAGCCGCGTTTGGTCCTAGGGTCATGTGACATCGCTTAGTCAGGTCGTGAGTCGTGCTAGCATTACAAGGGAGAGATCTTGCATGCACGACTTAGCTAACCACTGTTACAGTAACGGGTCACGTGACATTGTGATGATGCTTTCGGCGGGTCGCAACATTGGGTCGCAACATTATTAGTTCGTTATGATCGATTTATAGTGACACTAAAAATGGGTCATGACACAGGGGTAGATTCTCCACATAATTGGGGTGTGATTGGTGGGGGATTGCCCGGTGTAATTGTTCTGGATAAATGAGGTGGAATTAGTACGAAATCCCACCATTACCCAACCCCCCCGTTATATTACACCTCAGGTTTTTCCTGAGCCTCTAGTATGATGTGGCAGTGCATAGTCAAGTTGATACTAGCGATGTCTCAGCTGCAGGCTCCCATCCTGTCACTGCATAGTTTTGTCACGACCTATCAGGATGCGAGTAGTGATGTAAATAGGACCGGCGAAGGTGGAGACGTAGTTGATCACGTGCCCTTGTTTATTGGTGGCGGACCGAAGTAACTAAGGTAGACGCGTGCGCGTGCGTGTTCTCCGAGTGGTAAGGATGCCACGAGATACGGCGACTTGTCGAAGATGTAAGAGTGTGTCGAGTGATAGAGATCTGGGACGAATAATCGAGTAATGTCCCTAGAACTCCTAGCGTACGTAGTGGTGTCCGAGAGAAGGCCTCAGTGAGCTGGCGAGCTTCCAGGATGAAGTCCTGAGAGGGACTCTAGAAAGTAGAGACGACGAGGTGAAGCAAGCTGGAGTACCCAGGCTTGTGCACCACTGTATTTATACCATGTACATAGGTGCGAGTCATACAGCGGAAAGGCGGAGGCTGCGCATCGGCACAAGACGTGCGTACATCCGAGTCAGGCTGCGCAGCCGAGGCTGACGCGTACACCAAGTCAGAGTCCGAGAAGCCGAGAAGGCACACGCAGCCTACAGCCGGTGGCGAACAAGGCGAGCCACGAGAAAAGTTGGGGGTGAGAGCACGAACTCCCGACAAGTTTCATTATTGGTACACTTTTCTTCCCATAGAACACCTGTACATATCTAACCTAGGGGTTGCATAGGATGCCAATATGAGGAAATTGGGGGCACTCTTTGGCACTTATTTCCAAGACATATCAACCAATAATACACCTGCTCCAGAATTTGGACAAGCAGAACGAAATGTGAATATTATCCCATACAGGAGTAAACATAATACCAAGGAGTAGGGCTTGTCTGCAGCCCATAGGTTTAGTAAGTGTCAATAGATTCTATATGGGATCAACCAGGCAACTCAATGCTCACTCTGCAGTTCGCAACAAAACGATACAGCTCAGGTAAATCCACACACGCAAACAAGCAGTTATGAGACATCACGAATTGAGGAGCATGACGAGGCAACCCCCCAAATCCCAGGCATGTGAGAGGGTCATTTGGCGCTCACAAGTTATTGGGATTACCCAAGTGCACTTGCGAGTGTGGTTCCCATGAGCGCTCATTCATCATGAAATCGGGGCATGGCAGGTCTCGAAATGCATGTACAATACAAAATAACAGTGCTATTAGCCACTGATCTAATATTATGTGCCTGAATATACCTGTTCAAAATTCTACTGAAGGTACCACGTTGTACTCATGCTGACATAAAGTTTAAGAACACCAATTTTGATCAACCTTGGCACTACTCATTACAATTATTCATACAATGAACACTTTGGATACAATGCCACAGGATACACATGTTGTCATCCTGTCAACAGGAGATCAATGAGGTGTATTTTGGGGTTTACAGTGTACACAGCAAACCAGTAGGTATCAATCCACCCAGGGACTAGCATAGATGGGTTAGCTACATTGCAGAGGATATATAGGAAGAAAAACTGAGGAGAAAAAACTTTACATCAATGTATTATACTTTTTGGTTGTGGAGATATGGTCAATTAAAGTAGCTTAAGAAGATGATGGCATGCGTAAATCTAACCTACTGTGTTCAGTACTGAGTCTGGGTCTGGGTACATGCTGGTGGGTAATGTTGAGACTTATGTGTAGTGTAGTCTTGGTAGCATGAGTCTATATATAGTGGATCATATCATACATGGGGTAGCAGCCAGAGACCAGTGTGGAGTGGGGACCTGATGCCATGAAGTGGCAGTGGGTGAGACTGGGGTGCCAGGATGTGAGAACAAGGGCTTGCAGGCTGGTGGGCCAGATCTGGCTATGGGCCATGATAGGGGGGGTGGGTGGGAAAAAGAAGCCAAGTGGAATGAGGTGAGTGTGAGCTGTGGTCAGTGTTGAAGGCAAGCACAGAGATACAGGTGTCATGTGCTCAGTGAGTTAGGCATCAGCAAAAACGGTCTGGGCATTGTATAATCTGTATAAATTCTGTGATACAGTATATGTACATATTTTGGCTGAAGTATGTATATGTACGTATATGCCCAAGTTATACGTATAGACTCTGGTTTATACATACTAGTACATACTTGGTGGGGCTGCAATATATTATACACCATATACCGATTATACTACACACCACACTATACCAATATACAGACAGTACAAATACATATGTACATACTTGGTGTGGCACAATTTAGTATACACTCTACACTAGCTATACTGTATGCTATGTTATACATATATACAGCCAGTACAAATACACACCTGTTACGAGCCTTTGCTGTAGGGTCACTAGTGTGACGCGGAGGTTCCTTTAGACGTGAGGGGGTAGGACTGGGGTCCTCGTAGACCTGGGACGATAGACGGACACGACGTATAAGGCTTATAGCTAAGCCACAAAGGGTTACTTGACGAAGTGACGATGTGCCACGAGACCCTTGGAGAGAACGACTTAAGTAAGAGGGTTGCTAACCCCTTAGTGCGAAGGTGAAGTGGGACAAGGTGAGAACAAGCTGGGTCTGCCAGGCTTGTTCTCTGCTCTCTATATACTACGCAAGTACAGGTGAATCATCTCGGTACGACAGTCAACCGCCATTCCAAGGCGAGTCAACAGGATGAATCATGTGTACAGGCGTGAGTCAACCGCCATTCCCAGGCAAGTCAACCACCGAGCACGGCCAAGCCACGAGACGAGGGGGGGCCGAAGGCGCCCAAGAGAAAGAAGGAAAAGGAAAAGTTGGGGGCTGTACGACAGCTCACAACATTCTTCCCCCCTTTTTGCGTGAGTTCATGCGCAGCAGGGCGAGCAAGAAAAGAAAGGAAAGAAGAGAAGAAAAAGAAGAAAAAAGGAAAAAAAGAGACGAAACACTATTTACACTTTGGGGGCTACATTATCCGGGGCGCATTGTAGCAACGACTGGTTACCCATTTCTACCTTAGGGGGCCCAAACTTGGTCCGGCTCATTCCGTGTGCTCGTTGAGCGTCTCGTCAAGACGCTCCCACTCCTCGTATCGCTCCTCCCATCCCATGTGTCGGTTCCAGGAGTAGTGGTCGAGCCATTCGAAAAATTGGCCTTTCGACATTCCCTTCCGGAAGAGGAGGTTGGCGACCTGGTCCCGGGAGAGCTCCTCGATTGGCTCATGGTAGGTCGCCGGGGTCTTGGAGCGCCATTCCCGCACGGCGTCGGCGATCCATTCTTGCATACGGTCGGTTTGCACCCACCAGGTCCCGTCGGCCTTCCATTCGAGGTCAGGGAACTGACCCTTGGACTTGGTGACGACCCCGTAGACCGAGTCACCGACGCACTTGTTCGCGACGTAGAGCTTCGTCCGCGACATCTGCCAGGCGTCATCCGGCCTTGGCCCGTCTCCCACCCACATGAGGGGCCCGTGTTTTGGGTGGTGGAGGGTGGTGCCACTGAGGGCGCACCTGGCTCGCTCGTGGATCGGGATGTACCGGAGGTGTTAGTGCTGGATCTGGGATTCATACCGGGGCTACGGACAGCAGGTTATGAGGTCGATGGGCCTGCAATCAACTGCGTTCAATGGGCTCATGACATGGTATTGACCAGGTGAGGCCTAGAGCAGGTCTTTTGGCGATGCATCCAATTGGGGAGCAGGTCAGCTGGCAGGGGAGGCGGAAGCCCACTGGGTGCTTGTAGATAGGGATTCATGGGTGGAACGTCCTCACTACTTGTCGAGTCATATGGGCTTGTGTTGTCATTGTGCAGCTGACCAAACGCATCACACGATGCGCCATGACCCATGCTTGGGCTGCCAAGCCAAACACTACCTTCTCCGTGCCACATGCTGCCATGACCCACACTGCTTGCCAGACGTGGGTGCACTGTTGCAGGCATACGCATAACCTCATCCAACTCTTGTTGTGCCTGCCTTCGCCTTGCAAGCTCCACTTCTGAAATCCTCAGTGTCCCGCTCATCTGGGCATGCTTGTATGCCTCTTGCCACTGCGCCAAGACCTCCATCGCCGAATTGTGCTGAATTTTATCGGAAAGATAACAGTTGTGAATTGAGTTATGCTTATCTAGAACTCTTGCTAGACAGGTGTTTTGCGTCCACCTGGCCTCAGAACATGCATACAGCCTTAAGAAAGTATATTGTAGTTACAGGCTGGATACATACGATCGAGTTCACAAGTGGGAAATTGTAGATATGAGCACTCCCCTGACATCTTTGTCACACCAGGGTTTATACCCATCCCATTCACATCTACACCCATTCGTGTTCACACCCATTCCACCCATTGTGTTCACACATGTTCTAATTCCAGCCCTGCGTGTATTGGACATCCCTTAGTTTGTGGACCATAGCTAATAATACATACTATTATGATGTGTGGTGACTGTGGCCATAGCAGCAGAGGACTATGACATGCGGCAATTGTAGCTGTTCTGGCAGAGGGTTTATGACATGCGGCAATTGCAGTTGTTCTGGCAGGCATGTCAGACGTTCAGCCAAACACAACCCGAAAAACCTGAGAATGTATATTACCTTTGCAGGGTACTTAAAGCAACAGGCCCACAGTTATTCTCCAGTCTCCCCCTTCATCCCGAGTGCACCATGTTGAAGTGCAAAGTTACTGCTGGAGTGTCGGGAGTTCGTGTACTCACCCCCAACCTTTTCTCATGGCTCGGCTTCTCACCACCGGCATTAGGCCATGTGTGCTTTCTCAGACTTCTGACTTGGTGTATGTGCCAGCCTCGGCTGCACAGGATGACTCTGTACACGTGTCTCATGCCAATGCGCAGCCTCTGCCATTCATGCTGTATGACTTGCACTCCTGTACGTAGTATAAATACAGCAGTGTGCAAGCCTGGATACTCCAGCTTGCTTCACCTTGTCATCTCTACCCACCTAGAGTCCCTCTCAGGATGTCGGGAGTTCGTGAACTCACCCCCAACTTTTCTCGTGGCTCGACCTTCTCGCCACCGGCTTTAGGCCGTGTGTGCCTTCTCGTCTTCTCGGACTATGACTCGGTGTACACGTTAGCCTCGGCTGCGCAGTATGACTCGGATGTACGCGCGTCTCGTGCCGATGCGCAGTCTCTGCCATTCACGCTGTATGACTCGCACTCATGTACGTAGTATAAATACAGCGGTGCGCAAGCCTGGATACTCCAGCTTGCTTCACCTTGTCGCCTCTACCACCTAGAGTCCCTCTCAGGACTTCAACCTGGAAGCTCGTCACCTCGCCTCTACTCTTTCTCGAACTCCACTTTACTCGTTAGGGTTTCTAGGAACCTTACTCGCTTATACGTCACAAGTCTCTCTCACTCGACACATTACTCCTCGCTCGATAAGTCGTCGTATCTCGTGGCCAACTCGTCACTCGAAGATCACGAACACGCACACGTCCACCTTGTCTCGCCACCGGTAAACAAGGGCACGTGATCGATCTCGTCTCCACTTTCGCCGGATACTTTCCATACCTGTCCGCATCCTGACAGGTCGTGACACAGGACTTCACCCTGGAAGCTCACTGCCTTGCTCTCGCTTTCTCTCAAACACCACTCTATTCGCTAGGGGTTATAGGAACCTCACTTGTCTACTCCTCCCAAGCTTCCATTGTCCGGCACACTCTCGCCTTCTCACCATGTCGCCGTATCTCATGGCTCAATACCACTCGAAGATAACACACACGCACACATCTATCTTGTTTTCGTCCGCAAGCCACCAATAAACAAGAACACATGACCAATCCCCTTCTCCTCGAAAGGGACATCTAATTCCACTTTCGCCAAAACCTCAGTATCGAACTCGTGTCCTGACAGGTCGTGACACGGAGGCTATGAAGAGTCCAGTGATGGTCTCAAGCCCAAGGTAGTCTTGGCATCGCAGCAACCTACAAAAAAGCTGAAGTCAGCACCATTTGCTCCCCTCCGTCTTAGTGCAGCGCCCAAGGTGGGGGGAACTAGCTTCCAGCTTCCACAGTCTCAGTCTTCCTCTGCCCGTAGTTCTGTCACTCCTGGTCCTGTTACCTCGTCCTCTCTGCCACGAACACTGCTGTCAGGGGCTGCCCTGCCTGTTCTGCATGTCACGCCTGGCTCCCAAGGCAACCAGATGATACTTGATGAAACAGGTGAGTGGACCTGCCATGCATGTTCGTTGGCTTACCTAGGGTCATAGCATCTAACTTGGAGCTCGACAACCTCGGCTCTCATGGACCTAGTGCCAATGCCAAGGTCAACTTAAAGGCTGCGGAGCATGCACCGAGACCCAATACTGGTGAGTGTTTGGGTACTGCTATCCATGATACTGAAGTTAATTGAAATCCACCATCAGACCTGTTGCAAGTACTCACCAAATCGGTGCATGCCCGCTCCACAATTTCTCATGAGCGACAACTCAACAAGCTATGAAGTAGCTTTGAAGATTTTGTCACGTCAAGTGAAGAACAGCACAGACGCACCAATGAGATGCTCAGCAGTGTGCTTGAGGCCATAAGTTGCTTGGCGCCTGCCGAGAATGTTGCGTTTGCTCCAGCAGTTGGCCAACCTATTTCAATGAGTCCCACATTCGCTGATACAAAGCCCTACCATTCTAACCTGGTACCAACCCCTGAGCTCATCGCAACTGTCTCCAAGGTGGTCAGCATGACGCGAAACTGTGTGGGTAAAAAAAAAGGGCAGGTTGGAAGATAATAGTTTAAAGGTAAGTTTGTGTTTGACCAGTGATATACATTTACTTACCAGTTCAGCCCACTCAGGAGCACACACGCATCACATTCTACCAAATGCTAGGTATAATGGCGGCAAAGGCAGTCCAGCCATATTTTGAGGACGAGCATGGCGAACCCAACACCCTTCCAGTCCAATTCACCGATCCTGAAACCAAGTATTGCCAACCCTACCCACATTGGAAGGTGCCACTCACCAAACAAGTGGCCTGGGTCCCAATGTATATCCTCTGCTTTCGCTCGACAATCCCCAACGACCACAGCAACTTATCGAATCTGCTCAGGAATTTATCTGATGAGCAAATCATAGCCCTTCTTAACGATGGGCCTTTCTGGTCAGCCCAGACTGCGTGGCACAATTTGAAGAAGACTGATGAGGAACTGGAAGTAATGAGAGGGAATGCGTGCAAGTATCAACAAACTGAGAGGGTGAGTGCTGGTCGCATACATGATTGCATAATGGCTCATGTGCTTCACCATGTTTGCAGAAGGCCACGACATGTGGCAGATACATCAAGATGATTCCGTCACTTCAAGGTCCAGAATGGGAGTACCTTTCCCACCCAGGATACATGTCGCAAGACATGAGCGACGACGAGGGTGGTTTAGTGATGAGGCAGCCAAATCACCAGTCACAGTGGGTGCGTCTCTGGTATCATCACATCCAGGTTCCTATTAATGAGAGAAAAATCAAACAGGAAACAAACTTGTACGACACAATACATATTGCTCAGCTGAACAAGGCTAGGGCCCAGCCCAGCCTTTGTCCTCATCCTCCCTGGCACACAGTCGAGGTCGTTAAGCGTCCCATCCCTCACCTCGAGCGTGGCACTGGTAGCAGCAAGGTCACCATTTGTATCACCCTGTGTGGTATCAGCAAGCTATGGCATGAGCAGCATTCTGGTGATCTACAAAAATACACCCACCTCATCAATACGAAAGCAGCTGCCAAACCTGACATCAGTGCTTTCTTATCCCAGCATCCCATGCCTGATGACGACAACACAATGATGATTTCTTTGATAATGGCAATGATAGGATCGATCAATGGGGCATGGATGGTGAGGTCATGATGCAATTCAGAGCTGGCAATGGGGGTAGCAGGGCTAAAGACAGCCCTAGTGTTGGCAGAGATGAGGGTGCGGGTACAGGTGAATGTAATAGGGAGGGGGATGGGGATGGGGGAAACGGTGATCGCCGTGGGACGGGTGCGGATGAGGGCAAGGGCGAGGGTGAGGGTGAGGATAGTGCAGAGTCATGTGCACATACCAGTGGTGGCAAAGTCAGTGAGGGAAGCAGTCCCAAAAATCATGGTACGTCTTCCTAGCTTATGAGTTAAAACTGTCACTAATTGCACCTTGCAGTTGAGATACTGATTGACCTGCAGCTTACTCACACTCTGGATAACAACACTGTTCTGAGACGCAAAATTCAGCCACATCCTAAGCAACAAGGTAAGTTTTGTCCGAAACCAATGTATGGGACACTCACCACTATACCTAGGTTCTAACCCCACAGGCTCTGCATCCTCTGTTCCTGCTGCTGAGCATCAAACTCCCATGGAGTTGGTTGAACCCCAAGCTGTTCCTGAGCCAGTCCATGATTCTCATCCACCTGCCCATCATTCCCAGATGCCACCACCTCCTCTGCTTCAGCCAAAGCCTCATCCGACCCCCAACAACATTACTGTCAACAACCAGGAACCCAAAGCACACACTCACCGGGCTAAGCAGCCGAAGGATGATACGGTAGCGTCAGGTGTTACACTGACTCAGGGGGGTTCTACACAAAGCCAACCCAGTGCAGTGGAATCTGGTCCTCCCCCAGCCAAATGTTGCGGGCAGCCTCCTGGTTTGAAGAACAAGCCCAAGGCCTAGGCCAGTTGTGTCTGGTTTTTTCAGTTATCTATACAATCTTTCTACTAATCCCGGCTCCTGTGTGCCACCTTCAACAAGAACTGTCTGAGCATACTTTGCCTGATAATACACATGCATTCCTAATTGTAATTGACCCACTGAGCGTACATTTGTGACAGTAAAATATATCATTCAGCATCTTCACCAGCCTCGTCCCACTCAGGGTGCACACTATCAAGAGCAATGGTAATCCAGTACCTTGCATGAGACATGGGGACATCAAATAAAGCAAGTGTACCTGAGAAACGTTGGACTGTTACGAGCCTTCACCATAGGGTCACTAGTGTGATGCGGAGGTTCCTTTAGACGTGATGGGGTAGGACTGGGGTCCTCGTAGACTTAAAACGATAGACAGACATGACGTATAAGGCTTATAGTTAAGCCATGAAAGGTTACTTGATGAAGTGACGATGTGCCACGAGATACGAAAGATGGTCAAGTGGCTAAGTACCTTTAAGCCATGAGACCCTTGGGGAGAACGACTTAAGTAAGAGGGTTGCTAACCCCTTAGTGCGAAGGTAAAGTGGGACAAGGCAAAAACAAGCTGGTCCTACCAGGCTTGTTCTCTGCTCTCTATATACTACGCAAGTACATGTGAGTCATCTATCTACAACAGTCAACCGCCATTCCAAGGCGAGTCGACCAGACGAGTCAAACATACATGTGTGAGTCAGCCGCCATTCCCAGGTCGGCCAGCCACTGAGCACTGCCCATCCCCGAAGCCACGAGACAAAGAGGGGCCGGAGGCGCCCAAGAGAAAGAAAGGAAAGAGAAAAGTTGGGGCTGTACGGCAGCTCACAACATTCTTCCCCCCTTTTGTGCGAGTCCATGCGCAGCAGGTGAGCAAGAGAAAGAAAAAGAAAAAAAAGAAGAAGAAGAAAGAGAAAAAAAAGAAGAAGAAGAAAGAGAAAAAAAAGAGAGACATAAGGAACTAATTACATTCTTGGGGCTACATTATCCGGGGCGCATTGTAGCAACGACTGGTTACCCATTTCTACCTTAGGGGGCCCAAACTTGGTCCGGCTCACTCCGAACGCTCCTTGAACGTCTTGTCAAGACGTTCCCAGGCTTCGTACCTCTCCTCCCATCCCATGTGTCGGTTCCAGGAGTAGTGGTCGAGCCACTCGAAGAACTGGCCCTTGGACATCCCCTTTTGGAAGAGGAGGTTTGCGACCTGGTCCCGAGAGAGCTCCTCGATCGGCTCGTGGTAGGTTGCCGGCGTCTTGGAGCGCCATTCTCGTACGGTGTCGGCGATCCATTCTTGCATGCGATCGGTTCGCACCCACCAGGTCCCGTCGGCCTTCCACTCGAGGTCAGGGAATTGACCCTTGGACTTGGTGACGGTCCCGTAGACCAAGTCGCCGACGCACTTGTTCGCGACGTAGAGCTTGGTTCGTGACATCTGCCAGGCGTCGTCGGGCCTTGGCCCATCTCCGACCCACATGAGGGCCCCATGCTTCGGGTGGTGGAGGGTGTTGCCGCTGAGGGCGCACCCTGCTCGCTCGTGGATCGGGATGTACCAGAGGTCGCATCCGGCGTCGAGTTCCGCCGCGTAGTCGAGGGCGTCCGAGAAGTTGTTGATCTTTCGACTATCTCAGACGTATTCGCCCACCCCGTCCTTGCGGAGACGTCCGCATTCCTCCTGCACGATGATGTAGTTGCCCATGGGGACGATAGTGACCTTGGGCTTGGGGGCCTATCGCGCTCGCTCCCAGGCGTTCTCGTTCGCCCTTGCGTGTTGTACCTCGGGGTTGTGCCCCTTTCGTTCGTTCCCAGCGGCCTTTTGGGCGATGGCAGCGTACGACTTGCTGACGACCATGGTGATAAGGTGAGGGGGGAGGCTAGGTCGAGGGCACAGAGGAGTGGGGAAGCGGTGATGTCTGGTGAGGCCTTTCCCTGCTCTCTTATATACCCCTCTGGTAGCGGCGCCCCT